>PNEQ01082829.1:0-36881 GCA_003012365.1 Medauroidea extradentata | reverse complement strand
TAGATCATAGTGCATGTCATCTAAAATGTTATTATTATTAATTTTTATTTTAGAACAAATGCCCCATTGAGAATGCATTGTTTTTAATATTGTCATGGCATTCTTTTAACGAAATAAAATATTCAAGAAATAACTTTTCTTTGTAAGTAAACAACGGTAGTTGTAGTAAATGCATGCCACGCGCCGCCAGGCAAAAAGCTTACAATGAGATAGGGGAAGGGACAAGGCAGATGGCTCGCACCCCCACCACTGCGACTTCCTCTAGACACGTCACTGTGATGAACCGCGCCCCCGGCCCTTAGCCACGCCTCTTAGCCTACTCGAACACGTGGCACGGAGAGCTATCTTCAAGGTTACTATCAGTCCCCGTAAGTCTTAAAAACAAGGTCTTAATAACCGATGAGGGAGAAGTGAAGTGAAGAGAGAACACAATATCAATGCCCGAGCCGGGATTCGGACCCACGACCTCTCGCATCGTATAGACCGGCGGTTAGTTTAAGTGCCGGTCTACGGACGTTGTGAGTTCTACGCAGCATTGTTCCTGGTTTGTGGTTCTACAGGTAAGAGGCGCTTACGAAAATGTAGTAGGTATAATTTGGTAATATTGATCACGTGATCAGATTTTCTGTTTTTCCGAACGTACGAAAACTCAAAGAGTTGTTGGCTGCCTATTAAAAAATATGGCGAAATATGCACACGCTGTCTATATCAATCTTCTTTATTCTATGGTCTATAGTCTATATCAATCGCCGTAAATCAAGTTCGGGTAGTGCAGAATATAATTTTGTACTGGTGCAATATAAGTTATGTGACTTTACAATCGTGCACTAATAATGTATACTGTTTAAACATGCTAGAGTTAACCACCGAAAACAGATTTTCTTATGTGTACATACGAGCGGAAGGCGTGTCTGTTTACTTTTCACGCGCTCTTTCATGATTTTCAATGAATTTACGTACTTTACCGTTCACTGAAGACGTTCGAAGTTGGCAACAAGTGCATCTACATGGTATCCAACATTAGAATACGAAATTGAATTCAGTTTAGATTTTTACTCAAAGGTAGCATGGTAGCTCTGTGTTAGTTTCGTTCGTTATTACATGTTACTTCTGATGATGCTAAATAAAATTAACTTTTTGTTTCGTGCATGTTTGTGTTATTACATATACATCATTTTAGTGCGCTGTTATTTCGTAAAGCATTTATTTTTAAACGTAAATTGTCACTCTAGATGCCCTCAACTTCGGAAATCTTCGGTAAATTATACGTTTGTTCTATTCGAGTTACGAGAGCGTGGAGCCTATTTCAAATACAGTACCGGTAGGTACGTTCTGCAACTGGGTTGGTACGCGTGGAATGCAAATATGCGTTTTTAACGAAAGCCTTCGAATACTCTAAACATAATTGAAGGTCCTTATCAATATGTAGTGGTAAACTCGGTAACAAAAATCTGTGACTTACCAACAGACTGCTTAAAGGTCGTTTCTTGCATCAAGAAAGTAGTAGCTCTTAGGTACGTAGCGAAACTTCTGTACAGTGACGAGGAGAGATGAATCACGATTCAAGGTTACAACAGCGAACAAGGAAAACTTTTTTTTTATTCATCCTCGGTGTTATTCATCCACGCACCTGTTTACTCGCTCGTCTTGCTAGTAAAAGTACCACGCACAACTACAATTATCACTATATCTAAGAATAAATGTAACACATAAGCAAATTGAATTGGCATTTAAGCTGAAATTACTGACCGTTAAAATTCTTTAACTTGAACGTACGATGGTGGAACCACAGATTTTTTAGTAAAATTTTGTAGCATTGTGTCAAAACATATGCAAAAATAATACTAAATAAAAAATGTAATTATGAATAACAATTCCTTGCGATATGTACTATTTGATTTCATATTAAAAGTTCTAATATTTATTTATATGTAGAATAATGTTACAAACTTTGCGAAATGAGTCCTTGTAAAAAAAATAAGGTAAATTTGTTATGTGACGCAAGTTTGTGACTGGCACAAATATAAAGAGAAATTCGCAAAAATAAAGTTAATTCCTAAACCAACATTAATTAAATAACCAAAAATACGGGGAAATAAATAGCTAAATTCTGGGGGCGATTTAGTAGTAACAAAATCTGCAATCTGGGAAAAAAAATGGTTTTGTAAACCTTTCATACATTAAGTAGATAATGGAGTTAGCTAAGCCTTCTTTACGCGTACCCATATGAGAAAAAGTAGACTATCTGGGCCAGATCTGGCATCAGGGATAGAGTAGAAATATACACTAATTCGTATCTGGCCCAGATCTGGCCAATTTCAGATATAACTTTTTTCCATCTGGGTAGAATTTTTGCCACCTCGCGTTTGGCTATTTAATGGCAAGTTTAGTAGGAGGAGGCCCTTGTGAACAAAATAAAGTCACATTGTCGCAACACCTTCAATTGAACTGTTTTCCAGAAAATGGAAACTACGTAAAAAAATTTAGTCTTAGAGGTAGGCAACACGTGATACTCAGGAAGTATGACTAATCTTTACCGGTTCGCTAATTAGTGGATGGATACGGAACACTATAATGTAAACGTACAAAGCGTTACTTGGTAGATGTGTGTTTCTGCCAGTTAAACAGACCAAGTGAGCGAAGCCTCGTGTATTTGAAATCGTGTTAAGGCCATGCCTGGTAGTTTTGCAGTGATTTCGAAAATAATTTTTTCCAAAATGAACTAATATCTCTATCACAAAATCGCTACATTGTTTTGTCACTAATACATCAAAGTTTCTATCTGAATTTTTCCGTTGCAATGAACACAATGGATTTTTAGATTCTTTCACCCAAAGTATCACATATTTTAGCATGAAAATGAGCCAAAATGGCACAAAATATTTTTTTTTCACTGCCAAACGACTCATTTTTTTAAAGCCTACGTATAATTGTGCATAGTATGACTTCACACGCTCTCAATTTTTTTCAACCCATTTGGTTGAAAACTTTTTGAGTTTTTTGCACCAACGTGAAAAAAACTACCGGGCATGGCCTTAATAAGTGGGCCAGAGTTACCCAGGAAGCATGGGCGTAATTTCAACATTTTTATTGGGGTGGCAAAAATTACCAGGTATAAAAGATTTAAAAAAAAAAAGTGGAAATCTAACAGCTTCCATCAAAATTATGTCAACACTTTGGTATTGAATATTTTATATCATTGGCTAAATTTAAAAACAGTGTAATGAAAATACCGAAGTAAAATTGTATTCCTACGCTAAGTAAGATAATTTTGTGTTCTCTATCAACAACATTTTGGGGTGGCAACTGCCACCCCTTGCCACCCCCGAATTACGCTTATGCCAGGGGGTACAAATTGACCACGCTTTACAGTAACATAAGTTCAAGGTAGTTAGATAAATTCTCATTATTATATCTTTAAAAAAATCTAGCTAAAAATTTTGATTCAACATGAAATCAATAAAAATTTAGCACGATGAGTGAAACTGGCTTTTTAGAAGCGCCCCTACCTGCGCTTGAAATCCATTGCAGCAAAACGCGATTATTTATTTTTGTCTAACTATTTATCCTGCGTTATATTCGTATACATATGAAAATTTAAACTACGTCGCTATATTTTGAAGCTATATATAGCTTCAAATTCGGCGCGCTTATTAGAAACATGGCTTTCGGACTTCTCGTAATGGCTACCGTACAAAATATCAACCGTTAGGTATAAGAACGTTCGATGAACTTTAAAGTCTTGCTACGAACAAAATTATATACAGAAGGCTCAAACCTCCTGTGTATTGCGTGTTGCCTGCCTTTAATGATCCACATTCTCTGTCTATTTTCTCAAAAAATGGTTCACTTGAGCGCGTGTTGCAACCATGGAGGTATTAATCTAATACCTCCATGGTTGCAACGTAGCGTTTTCTTTTATTGGGGCCTCCTGCTACAAACTGTACCGATTAATTGTCAAAAACGCAATGGTTAAGTAATCTATGCCAAAATGTCTTGACTAACCCATTACCTACCGAATGTGAAAGATATTATATACATTTTTTTTTCAAAGACTAAAGTTTTGTTTTTAATAATGCGCACCCGGAAATTCATTGTTTTTTTTCTCCATACTTCTGGCTATTTTTACAAATGTTGGTTTTCAATGTCAGTTTTCAGTCACGAATATCTTCCGTAAGATTTGCGTCTGACAAAAACTTGCATGATTTTTATCTAACTTTAGACAAGGAATCATCTCGCAAAGTTTACAACGCTCTTTCATTTACACCCAGTATGTACTACTAGACGAATACGGATATAATAATAATAGTAATGCATTGCACGCCACTTAAGTGGCTTGTATATAGGTGTGATACTGCGTTACATTCGTCTTCGGTCAGCGGGGCCCTTATAGCGTATATCCGCATATCTGTACAAAAGTATCGAGAGAAACAGGGCGTACATACACACTATATGACATAAAGGCAGGAAGTTGAATGATAAACACTTCATTCTAAAGGAAACTTAGGTTCTAGGTAATCCCGTGCCAAGTAGCCTCGTCCTCACATCTACAAACCGTGCAGAGCGGAGAGCCCAGAATTGCCTGTATGCCCATGATTCAGTGCGTATGTTATACCGGGTCTCACGCAGTTCGCGGATACAGATTGTACCACATGAATGAGTGACCAAAATAAGCAGAAAATACTTTTTGGTAAACAGTCACCAGGCCAGAGGCGTCATTTAGGAGGGGGGCAAATGCTCCCCCCCCCCTGGGTTTAGAACTTAAGTGTATAAAATATATTATTTGTATTTTGTTATTTAAATAATGCTTACTTAAGCACATAGAACTGAAGTTTTGTTATTAAAGTTTCCAATTTATACATGCTTAATTAATAAAAAATATGCAACAAGGTCACTGTCGCCGAAAAAAATCTTGCCCCCCCCCCCTTCCTCCCAAGTGAAACCTGAAATCATGCCCCTGCAGCAGGTCCGCTTAGTTAACGAGTTAGGTGAAAATACCAGCAAGTGGAAATGTAGATATGCTGTTCGCACTGTCACGTCACTATTTTCGTAAACAGAGGCATGGAGAGTTTTTTCCAAGTATTTTCCTCTTAGTTTCAGTCATACATTCGTGTGGTGCAGTCCGTATGCACGAATTAGGCTACCTTACCCTGTAATTCACTTCGCCGCAGTTGGTGCAGTAGTTAGAGCTCACGCCTCCCACCAAGGAGATCCGGGATCGAGCACCCGGCGGTGTCAGCTCCCGGATTTTCGCATGTGATAATCGTGGTCGGCGGGTTTTCTCGGAGATCTCCCGTTTTCCCCAGCCTTTCATTCAGGTGCTGCTCCATACTTACCTCATGTCACCCTTCACCAACACTAAAGACCCAGATTTTAAATGTTTACCAAAATCATTTCACTTAATAAAAATTTTCTCGTAAGCTAAGGGCTTTACAACTTTTTGTCAAACATTATTTTGTACTCACTGTTTACATCAGATTAACTCTGCGCAGTATATCCGTGAATTACCTAACATCTGTGTGCAGGGTGTCCGGTTTTATAAGATACAATAATACAATAAAAATGCATAACTTGAAAAGTAATGAACATATTCTACTGTGGCTCGTTCCTACAAGAAGAGTAACTCAGAATGTTTATTTTAACGGCAGTTTTACCACGCATGCGAGACACAGTGCTTCTGGCGCTGTCGTGTGTCTTGTGACGGTGAGCTCGACAGTAACATGTGGACTGCACAGCAGGTTTGCTGTGTGCTTTCGTTCGCGGTGTTGAAACATGTTGCGTGTGTTGTTCAGAGTTGTTATGGCCAGTTATCTAAGACCAACTGACGATGTTCCCACGTACGTGTCGTGTCGATCAAGAAACAGGGCAAACACCTTCGGGAAACACCTACGTCGCGCTTAAAATGCGTTGCAGTGTATTCGTAAATACTTGGTTCGGGATAAAAATGAGCCCTTTTCAAACCCTAGTTACTGTTTTCCTGTCAGATAATTTATGCTTTCCTGCCACTTTTTAGTATTAACAAACTACTCTTAGTATAATCAAAGTGTACTTAACAGTTTACTTCTGACGTCATAGTAAATATTATTTTTAAATAATTGTTCTGGACACAATGGTCTCCAAAAGTGCTCAATTTATCGTGTACCACCTATACCTAGCTGAAAGGTGGTATAACTTATTATTATTATTATTATTATTTTTTTTTTTTTTTTCAAAATTTGGCCAGTTTACGCCCTACTACCTATATAGCTGTTCTTCACTTGTGTACTGCTGTAACAAGCATAGGTGCACTTTGTATGTGACGCCTATTTGCCAATTTTAGAACATAATTTTTCAAATAAGGATTTTTTTATCCTGCAAATTTATGTATCCCTTTTTTACTATGCAAGTTTTACCCACATCACCATTTCTCCTAAACTTTTTCAGAGCAAACGTTTTATTTTGAACCTTTAAAATATTTTTAAAATAAAAACCAGTTGCAAAAAACCTTCGTTGTCTTGCCGATATTCTCAGCTCTGTAATTTTTCCGTGTTTCTAACATTCTAAATGTAACATACACACAAGAAGATAAAATTAATTTCATGAAGATATTTTTATTGGTTACTTCCGCCACCATTTAACGAAAAAACTCGATCCCCGGGTCCAGCTATCCTGATTTCGGTGTTCCATGGATTCCCGATCACTCCAAGCGAATTCTGGGATGGTTCCTTAACAGAGATCATGGCCGACTATTCTCCCAGTTCCTGTTGTTGTACCAAGTTGTATGTCACCGACGAGACGTAATGTCCACTTACCTTACCAAATAAAAAGGGCCAAGGGGTCAGACCTCTCGCCTCCCACCAAGGCGACCCGGTTTCGATTCCCGGCGACGTCGGTCCCAGGATTTTCGCATGTGGGAATCGTGCTAGACAATGCCGCTGGCCGGCGGTTTTTTTTTCCGGGGATCTCCCGTTTCCGCCGCCCATTCATTCCGGCGCTGCTCCATACTCACATCATGTCACCCCCACCAGCGCTAAAGACCTCGATCTCTTCACTCACTCACTTACCAAATAAAAGAGCGGATATATTGACTCTTACGGAAACTGCTATCTCAACCTGATCGTAAGAAAAGAAAGTGCTGGGATGATTATTACACAGGGCTTATCAAATGTGCTGCGATGCTGCGGGATACATAGTTATTAGAAGCACTCTCTTGTAGAGCTGACTTGCTGCAGTCCTCACAACTCTGAGGTACCAGGATAATAACTGGAACGTCAAACAGCCGAGAGCGTATCACTTCGAGGCAGACACGACGAGGAACTGCGTAGACAAGATATGTTTTTCCTGCATCCTACGCGCACACTCATTCACCGGAAGCGACAGGCAGGAACAGTCGAACTGTTGAGCGATGCTGCGGATTAAGTTCACAAAACGCGCTTATGAAAATTCACTCGCCTCAGTAGGGTAGGTCATGGAGGAAGGTAGGTTATCTCAGTTATGTGACCAGGTTTTGCCGATTACCAGAATTTGATCAGCCTTACAATGCTATTCAAGGTTTTAAAATGACGAAAAAAAAAAAAAAAAAAAAAAAAAAACCTACGTATTTTCCACTTGATACAATACATTATTTACACCTATCATGTTTATAATATAATATAATACTAGTTTGAGCAATTGATCGAGAGGCACGGCCACGGTCGTAGAAGAACAGGTCTGGACACTCGCCTATCTACCAATGTATTTTGCTTGACCCCCTTGTTGATTGGCTGTAGTTCGTCAAGTTACCGAGAATATTGTCTTTTATTGGCGCTTCAGTTAGGGCGGTCGGACTCAAACTCCGTCCATTTTTTTTCCATTGTTAAATTTATAAAGTAAATAAAGATTGCTGAAGACTTTTCTTAAATTTGTGAGTGAAGGAAGTATTTCATAATTTGATAAAAAAAAAATACGTTTTGATAAATTGTTTATCTTAGTGGTAAGAAAGTAGACGGAGTTTGAGTCCGACCGCCCTAACTGAAGAGCCATTAAAACACAATATTCTCGGTAATTTGACGAACTACAGCCAAACAACAAGGGGGTCAAACAAAATACATTGGTAGATAGGCGAGTGTCCAGACCTCAATTATAATACAGTGATCGAGAGGTGATGGCTTAAAATTTCGAACAATGGTAAACGTGTCGGTGATAATATTTCAAACACAGAAAACTTGAAATTTTGGCTGATCTGTCCTACCCTCGTGAATTTTCATAAGCGCCTATAGTCACGCACGTCAAACTAAAATGAAATGAAAATGTGCTACGTTTTACCGTCTTCGGGCAGGGTCACATTGTGTACGAGAGAATGTCAGGGTGAAGGTTTGACCGGCCGTTCGACTAACGAGACGCCTGTCGCCCGTCCGGCCCGAGGAATGGATGAGGTGAGATGAGCGTGGAGCGACGACGGAATGAGAAACGGGAGTTCAACTAGAAAAACCCGCCCGCCAACTGCACACAGTAAAAACCTCTTTACAACCAAGAAAGATTTTGCTTTGAATATACTTAGCTTGCGGTAAAGAAATCTTGCCTGGCAACAAAGAAACATTTTAGAAACTTATGTTTGGTGTTGCTACAGTTTTTTTTTTTTTTCAAATGTTTACTTTGAAAATAAAATAAGTTTCTCTGTGGCAAAAATATTTTTTTCCAACGTGAAGTTTATTTTTTAAACACATAATTAACGTCGCCGTAAAGTGAACTATTATTGTGAGCATTACTGTAATCTTTAAATAATAAGCATTTTCTTTGCGAAAAATGTGCTTGTTGTGGCTTATACGTCAATAAACTTTTTCTTTACAGGAATAAATATATAAAAAATCAGTCTTTTACAGTAAAACGTCCACCCCGCACGTTTCCCACGTGCTAAAAATCCGGGATGGAACACGCTTGGTATCGAGCCCCAGAACGCCCAGGTCACAGACTACTTAGGCCTAGGTAGAAGGCGAGAACCTCTCGACGACCGCGCCCCCCGCACGTCAAACTAAACGTTGATGTACAGAATAGGCGTATTTTAGCGGTTGAATTGGTAGCGGTACCTGTGAACAGAGCATTTTAGCGCCCCTGTTTGCAAGGGTGTTTGCAAACATGCTGCAACCAGGCTGAGGGTGTTTGCACGTTTCTGGCAACCGAGGCAGGAGGACGGTTACAGGGTTTGTTCACAGGATGTTTACCTTTACTTTTATTTCCTGTTTTGTTTCGAACAAATCTGATATCGAAACAAACTATATTTATGTGAAATATGAACGAAACTTAAGTTATTAAGTTATTTTAAAATAAAATGATGCAATATTATTTTTTCATCATATGCAGGTGCATAATTAAATGTATTCCTACAATTTATTATGTTGTACATGTAAAACAAATAGTGAAAGCCGCCTATTTTCCAATAAACATATTCGTGAAGAAGTATTTTTCTTTATACAGTCCAATTATATTACTGACAAGCAAGTACACAATTTCGTAACTCCATGGTGGTAGCCATTTATGTTCACTGAATATTACATTTTAGCGATTTCTTGTAAATGCAAACAGATTCGCCAAACGCTTGCTAACAGCTTGTGACCAATTCAACCGCTAAAATACGCCTTATGATTCAATATTCCCTGTCCGTTTGCAAGTAAACACAAGCGTTTATTGCATTTAAGTACTGAAAAGATAATAACATAGCAATCAAACGCCTCACTAGGATGTGAAACAATAGGCGTTTACGGAAACGTGGTAGGAATAATCTACTCGGTAGTATTGGTCACGTGATCGGATCTACTCAGTCTTTGTATGTTTAACAGTTTTCTTTTCGAGCGTACTTAACTGCCGTTTGTTGCATTATTCGAGAGTTTATTAAGTGCAAATACATTTAAAAATGTTTAAAATGTATGTGTTCAGAAGGTCTAAAAATTAACTATAATATAATTTATTCCGTTTTTGACTTACGTACTTCTGCCGACATTTTTACTTGATAAACTCCGCCATACTTCTCGTCCAACAAAAATACTAGATTTCGACATCGTCTTCTTTGTTCAACATGTCTCAAATACCGTGCAACTTATTTCCTTTTGTGCATACGCGCGGGAGCCTGTATTTGTTTATTTTTTGCACACCCTTTCCTTTTTTTTTTTTTTTTTTTTCTGCTGGCGACTATTTACCCAGCTTCCGAGCAGGATAGATCTTGGTAGATCCGGTGAAGAGATAGAGTTGAATATTTAGAGATTCCGAACACCGCTAGACTGTACTCGCGCTAAGTTTCCGGCCGGCTTTAGAGTATGACTACTCTATCAAGTAGCTCGAGTAAGGTTTCCGTAAGCGCTTAGTAGAGTTCAAAATGATACTCTCCATTGCCTCGACGTGGTACACATTACCTGGACATGAAACATGTGACAATAGTTTAATAGCATTAGTACGGGACTTTTCAATAAGGCCTTTCTTCGCGCCCACTGCAGCAGCTACGAAAGGGGCCGCATCCGAAGCTTCCAACTGGCATCTCTCATTTCCATAGGCAAACCCAATGAAAATCATTGTTTAGTTATCATATTTCTGCTTAAGAAAAATGATAATAGTACTGTTTGATGATTAGTACCGCCATCCTCGAATTGTTCAATTTTCATTCTAAGTCTAATAAAATGAGATTTATTGAAATTTACGTCGGACATGACACCAAACTGTCATACCTTCCATACCTTTCTTAGCTTTTTATTAGTAACCTTCCAGAGGAAGAAAGTCATTTTTCTCTACGGAAGGTCATAGACCTCTATTTATTAAAGAGAACCCTGACAGACTGACCGAATGACCGTCTGACATATCAAACTGCAGCCCAAACCGCTGGACCTAGAAATGTGTGGGTACCCTTTAGGTCGTAGGTGAGCACTAAGAAGGGATTTTTCGAAATCCGTCCCCTAAGGAGATTAAAAGAGGTTAAATTTGTTTAATAAGATTCGTCTACATACCTCGAACCAGACGGCCTATCGTCGTGACCTTTCCTTCAATGGGTGAATCATATAAAAGCTTAGCCTATTAGCCAATTTAAGTGTTTTTCGAAATCCAACTTTTAAGTGGGTGAAAAGACCTTAAACAGGTTTTCAATTAATTATTGATAGTCCCTATCTATGGAACCCTTTGGGATACACAGTTGCTTTTCACTTCAAAATTGTGCTGACGTGAATACCCAAAAAGAAGCAATTCTTTAAAATTCGACTCCCAAAGAGTAAAAAGAAGGGAAATGTGTTTTATATTATTCGTCTTACAGCTCGAATACAACGTGATTTTACTTCAATTAGATACGTATACAAATATATAACAGAGGACTTCAAAATGTTTCGAAAATCTTTAATTAAGGAGGTGGAAAACTTTTAATGTGTTTTCTGTCATTCTTCCATAACTAGCGAACAAGTCGTTATATCGAAGTGCTGTTTGCTTCAGGTGGATAATGTTTACGCAAAGACCAAAATTAAATCATCTGGATATTTCAACTGGTTAAAGAGATACGGATGATTAATAAGAAACACATTTTATTTTGCTAACGCCTTATGAGTTAGAAATCCGAAAAATCCCTGAAAATACTTTTTTGATATTTAAGTAAGCATCACTCTGAAGAAAAATCCCTTAGATGTCTTAACTGGTTTAAGAGTAGTCAAGGATTGACGAAAAACACATTTTACGGCTTTTCACTCCCTTAATATTTGAATTTCGAAAAATCTAAATATTAGCTCATATTCATTTGTTTGGGAAATATTTTGAAGTTAAAAAAATAATATTGATAGCTTTCTAGCTTAATGAGATATCAAGGATTTTTTGAAAACACATTTCACACCTTTTCACCTCCTTAATTTTCGAATTTTGAAAAATCCCTTCTTAGTGAGTGCCTACGAGTTAAGAGGGAGCTACCCTCAAAATTGCATGGTTTTATGTCCAGCGGTTTAGGCTGTGCGTTTATGAAATAGGGAGGATACTTCATTTTATATAGATTTATCTAGAAAAATTAGATTACACAGCACAAAAATGAACAAAATCGTGCAACGGTTGTTCTAAATCTACTCCCATTTAGGAATAAAAAACTATCGTCGTGAAAGCAGTATAAATAATGGATACTGGCCTTAATGGCGCCTAGCAAGTGCATAAAATGCGTGCTCGTAAACAGGTTTATTTTTTCTGCGAAAATATTCAACGTAAGCCCATTGTGCGGTACGAAAGCAAACAAACTTCGGACAAGGTCGGGCCCCATTGTTAAGACATCGTGCCATGCTAATTAAAAACACCGTTGCTAAGCCCTTCAATATAGCTAAAAACAGCCTTTTCAGAGTGCCGTACTTCAGAATGTACTAACCGGATGTAAGTGAAACTTCGGTTACGACCTGCACTGAACTTAGTTGCAGACTTTCCAATCTCCACCAATAAAATTATATGGTCATCACCGCTTAGTGTCCCATAGTAAAAATGGTTCGGCGGGAAGCTTGCACGCTAATTCAGCGTTTGGGTTGTTGAGGCGACGCTGCATTTTATACGCTCTTCAAGGTCGCCCTTATGTCTCCGTTATTTCTGAGCTTCTAACGTGCATGTAGGTGGCGCCCTTATATGGCCTTAAAATGTCTACAATTTTCCATAAATTGTATAGCTAGAATTAGTTACTCTTCCCGCTTCACTGTTGTTTCAAAGAAAATTGTGCCAACTATTCCAGGTACGTGCTACAGAAAACCACACTTCGGCCAGCAAGAACATTTTTCAACTCGATCTCGTCGCCGGAGCAGTTAGCTGACGAAAAACAGGAAAACGCGCGTAAAAAGTAAACAAACCCAGACTTCCGCGTGTGTACGTACAAGAAACTATGCTGTAGTGCGTTAGAGTGCATGTCCACGAAAAATACGATGTCTTAACGTAGTATTTTTGTCGGATGAGAAGTCAGGAGGAGTTTTTCACGTAAAAATGTCGCCAGAGAATATAATTCAGGATGGAATAAATTATATACTTATTAATTATTAGACCTTCTAAACATATACATTTTTAACACTTTACATTGAATTGAATACAGTGACTGTCGATTAAAGCGAAAGACAATCCCTTATTGCCATATAAATTTTTGGGGTTAGCTCTAGCATTTTTTTACAGTACGTATACATTACTAGTACACAATCGTAATGCTATATACGTATATTATACAGTACAAAAGGATATTCTGCACGGTTCTAACCTAGTCTAATAATGCAGGTATGCCAGATCGGCGACTAAAATATACCGCTTCTCATAGGCGCAACTAAGGGGGGGGGGGGCACTAGAGCACAGTCCCCCCCCCCCAAATAAATAACCAACTAAGGTCTTAAAATTACAATTAATTTCATATTGAATAATTAGTGATACTGTTACCAGTAGAATATTCAATGTTTAGCAATGAAAACTGCTAAAATAGCACTATTTTGAACCTTGAAATCCACCCCCCGCTTGAAGATGTGGTGGGTGATCCTTTATAATATTCGCACGATAGCCATCCTTCCCCGTCTGAAATTCATAACTTCTGACTACGTTACTGATTACAGGTAGGGGTAGCTTGAGTATAACAGTATTCACAGAATTGTGCCCTCCTCAAATGTCCATTCTAGTTGCGCCTATGCCGCTTCTGCAGATTTTGCCGCATTTTTTAATAGGCCGCCAAGATACTACTCTTCGAATTTATGTATGTTCAGAAAAACCGTTCAGCATACCTACAACGTTTTTGTAAACGTCTATAGTGTGAACAAACGAATGATAACATGCAAAGAACACTAAACGTATGTATTTATCGGTCCAGAGGATTGCTGTCTATCCTTGTGGTCCCGCGTTGTGTAGAGCATAAATACAAATTGGTTTATTGGAACACTACTTCGCATGCTTGCATGGTGTTTGTTTGCTTATGGCCGTCTGGATGAACGTATTTTGCTTGTTCGAAACCTAGACATCAAGGACCTCAGCGATTCACCCGCAACCCGCACTGAAGTGTAGCAATATAACGCTATGTATCACAAGGCTCAGGGTCCGTCTTCGTCAAGCCTTCCAGCCGTTACCAGCTCGCCGCAATGGTCCTGGGTCGAGACCCACGACGTACCGCCCGCTGTCTGTCGATAGTCTCCGGCATCATGCTAACGGAGAGGTCTAAGGTGTCTGAAGGGTCACCTATCATAGAGTAGAACATAAACTTAATTAACTAAACAGCGGCTCCCCTGCTATCTAAATTGTGTAATACAACTGTGTAGTATTGTATAATCTAAACTATGTATCCACCGTATTTAGATAATGTATTTAATTAAACTGTAACCCTCACCCAAATCATTATACCCTAACTAAGGTGCCTACATCTGACTACAGCCACCCAATCCCGTAACTCATGTGTAAAACAGTTTTGTTTCGTAATATTTGGTGGATGCGCCGGTTATTCATGACACTACTTATTTGACTGATCAAACTGAAGGTCAGACATGCAACTAAATTTACTCGTGCCACTGCTACCAAGAGAGAATACTTTGCCTGTGTCTCAATCCATAGAATACTTTCTGTAGAGAGTACTCTTTCACATAACACCAAGAGAGAGTCCTAATTTTATCTCTGGTGCTGTTACTCTCTACAATTGGGACGATGTTCTGTCGTATTTGTAAACAAACGATGCAAAGGTTACAAGTACGTACATTTTATTTATATAAGTTAGAAACATAATAAATACCTTTGTGAACTATTAAAATAATAATTTTTTAACTTACCGGCGCCGTATTTCAAACGGGAATAGCTGTTTTTAGGCGATGGGAAATTTTTTTAATTTGTGTGTTAAGAGGCATATTACGGCCGAAAATGTTTACTGAATTTCTCGTCATAGGTAACTGTTCACTGGAAATAATTATTTTTGTATAAATATTGAAGTATTTTCAATATACGTCGCATGTTTCTTCAGTAACCTCAAACCGTAGTTGTAATCAAGATGGTGTATGCCAGAGAGCACGAGAGTGCGAGAGCGAGTAAACAACTTCGTGCTATCGCTCTTTCGTACTCTCGGCGAATAATTGAGACAGGCAGAGATTACAATTCCTATTTTTATTTTAAATATCAAATTTCTTGAACTTCCTAGGTTAGTACTGTGTAGAGCTAAACCTAATTTTCGTCTCGCAGTAGTCTAAACAACAGGGTAAAAACTAATAGCGAAACCACAGCAGTGTAAAATCAAACAATTATCCCCTGTAATATTAGTTATAAGTTATCTTGAGATATTTTACTCAGAACAAGAAACATGAATCATTAGGCAGGCCTACAGCCCAGTGACACGCAAAAATCATCACTTCTGGACTGATACGTTGCTAAACGATTACACTGACCAGCGAAAAACACGTTTTTCTAAAGCAATACAATTATGTTTGTGTCATAAACAGCACTACAGTTTCTTCAAATTCCTTCTTGTACTTTTCCAAAGATAAATGCTTTTTTTATTTGGTTATTCACACCCGAAGCTTAAAAGAAGCATTATTATTACTAAGACATAATTTATATAAAAAATATATATAGGGCCTATACATGTGTGGAGGAGGGGTATGAATGTGTGTGTGGGTAGGTGTGTGGGGGGTAGGTGTGTTGATGTATGTATGTGTGTGGGTAGGTGTGTGTGTGTGGGTAGGTGTGTTGGTGTGTGCGCGTGCGTGTGTGTGCGTGTGTGAACTTCCTTTCGATAGTAGCGTGTTTGTAAAATACGCCGTTTTTAACTATAACAATAAACCAAAAATACTCAGCACACTTATAATTAGGAAATAGGTCTACCTAATAAATACGGAAAGAAACACAAACAAATTGGTGTAAATGTGATGTGACTGAGACGGACTTTCAGATGCTGTAGTTTTTATTTTAAAAAATCATTGCATATACAGAAACTTTGTAGCTTTCCAAAATACTGGGTGTCAGTTAGACCACGTTAAATAAAGAACAATGTCTTGTACAGAATGTTCGGGAACCAGTAATCTTAAATTAATTGTTTGGTAGGTAAAGAAAGAGCAAGAATTTACTGTCAGTTGAGATGTGTTTGGAAATGGCACCCTGCAAAGTTGTAGGAGCAAAAATTAGTGCGCATATTTGAATTCCGCGTGCTTCAAGGAAGGGCGATTGATGCCGAGTGGGAGAGGGATATTACGGGCGTCAGGTACCCACGCGCGTGTTCGTGTTACGGCCACGGCCGACAGCAGTCTTTACCTTTTTTAAAAATATATATTTGC
Source organism: Medauroidea extradentata (assembly GCA_003012365.1). Lineage (NCBI taxonomy): Eukaryota > Metazoa > Arthropoda > Insecta > Phasmatodea > Phasmatidae > Medauroidea > Medauroidea extradentata. The sequence goes on along the minus strand of PNEQ01082829.1, from coordinate 20,667 downwards.
AAAATACTTTTTTTTTGTTTTAGACATAAATTGTGACTAATTTTAGCTCTAATAGAAATAATTTATCTGCCATAGTTTTTGCATAATCGCTTGTCAAAGTCAAAAATTGCATGTCACGGTTTTAAGGCCTTGCTCTTTAGTTTTGCAGTGATTAAAAAAAACCTTTGTTAACGCAAATTAATGCATATATGAAAAATTCATTCTCACAGTTTTGAAATTTATATATCATCGTTTGTATCTGAAATTTTCTATCGCAATACATCAAACGGATTTTTAGATTTTTGCCCCTGAAATATCACATATTTTGTTGCCAAAATAAAGCAAAATAATATTTTTGCTAGCAAACGGTTCATTATTTCAAAAAACGCCCTGGCGAAATTGTGTATCGTATGACTGTACACAGTCTGAAATTTTTTCAAAGTATTTGGTTAAAAATACTCGCGTTATTTGCAATTGTTTGAAATAAATGAAAGATCACTATAATCGACTTACTGAACTTAAAGAATTCACACTGGATAACGATGTTGAAGGTCTTATACATAAAAAATAAAAGACTTTTGTATTTAAAAAAACTGCTGTCATTTAAAATAAAATGTAAAGTATTCAAGAATTTTTAAAATACAAAATTATTTATTTTATGTTTTTAAATAACTCAAGAAAAGTTTTAAAAATACAAACAATATTTATTTTTGTTTTATATAGTATACGTTGTAGCCTTCGACGACGTTATTCAGTGTGAATTATTTTAGTTCAGTACGTCAGGTATTAGCGTCGTACTTAAAACCGTGACGTGCAAATTTTGCCTTTGACAAGACATTGTGCGAAATCTATGATGGGCGAAAAATTTCACAAAAACAAATTGTCTCAATTTATGTCTAAAAAAAATTAAGAAAAATACCCGGTACAAACATAAATAAATAAACATATATTTGTATGTGTTTGTGTATGTGTGTGATAATGGCTTTCTACCATGTCCTCAAGGACCAATCGTACAGTCACTTGAGTAAAATCTAAGGTCTCTTTGAGTGAAATGTAATGAATTTTAATGGCAGAGATGAAAATTGACTGAAATGTAATGAATTTTATTGGTAGAGATGAAGATTGAGTGAAATGTAATGAAAAACTGAGGATTTCTTAAGGAGGCGTGAGAACTTCCTTAAGACGGTGGCCGTGGGGCATCAGTCACTGTATTGATTTCTTTTCAATTCTGAGAGGAAAAGTAAAATTTGCTATTAAAGCGTAAATTATATTTACTTTGCTCTACAGTACAACCATCGAAGTTGAACTTTAAACCGAATATTTAGGCCGCACTCAGTACAGCAATTTAAGAATATAAATTAAAAATTGTTTGACTGATTGCGGCCTAAATTTATATAAATGTTAAAAGTTCAACTGCGATGTTTGTACTGTAGCGCAAGGTAAGTAGAATTCACACTATAATCGCATATTTCACATTTTTCTTCTCAGAAGTTTATAAAAAAAAAATTTTAAAAATCCAAATTGGTGACTGATACCCCGCCTTAAATAGAGGGTAGTCTTTTTTCCGACTTTACAGTATGCGGTACACAAAATATGAATAATCATCTCGCTGTCATGTTTTTTTTATAAATGGAATATAATATCATTTTTACACGCCAGAACACGAAGAGAAATTATATTTCTTGCCATGTGTGTGGTAACATTGCACCTTAAGACCAATGACGCACGGCAACCTTTAACTTACAGTATTTCTCCCACTAAACGTATTCCTGAAGGCGTTAAAAAATGTATGACATTTCGACGTCTAAATATTTGTCTAATACACCTTCTTACACTGATAGATAATAAGTTACTTCCATATTATTTTGCTTTTTTTGTAAGATTATAAATATCACAATCTGCATTATCTTCCCAAAATTATCAGATAATACGGGAGTAAATTACTATTTAACAATGTCGAAAGGTATAGTAGAATAACATTTGGGGCATAAAATGTAAATATATATATATATATATATATATTAATACGTCTTCAGGAATGCTGGTAGCAGGGATAAAACTGTACATTAAAGATGACCGTGCACCATTGCCCTTAACAGAGAAATCTAAATATCTGACTGTTCAATGTAAAAGAAAAACCCTGAGATTATTGTAAAGTTCTCTTTAATACGTTTACCTCAATGATTTCCGCATGGGACTGCGCAGTCAACTCTAAGGCTGTGGAACTTGGCCCACATTCAGAATGAATTTTCGAAGTGTCGCCCTCCAAACTAATCGCAGGTGTTTCAGTGTCAAAGCATGCCTCGCTCGCACTAGTAGGAAAACATGTGGCATATTTTTAACTAGACACATTATCAGTCAAGATTACTTGACGTCAGTTGAAACGGTGGCAGACTTTTCGTGAACTGACAGTGGCGACTCGTGAACGGCTGCGTAACGTGCCACATGTTTTGCCACGACTGTGACTATTTATTTACTTTCGTCATGACATTTTTTCATAATATATTAAAAATATTGTGCAACTTTACATAGATCATTACCTTCAAAACGTAAAAACCACACAAACCTACTAGACTTAAGAACGGCAGATCAGATAGCTCAAGAAAAAAAAAAAGGTACAGCCTTATGTACCAGGCCCAAAAATCTGAGATGAATAGTATACATTTCATTACTAGTTTCTAGAAGACCAAGCAACTTATTCTTTACAGTTTACTTGGTTATATGTTAAATACGACTATGACAGTATCAGTTTATGTAGTTTCTGCACACAGTAAAGGCAGTAAAGAGAGACTTTTTTCTATGTTATAAAATATGAAATTGCAATATGAACTTTAGCAATGTTTCCATATATTTGAGCAGGATAAAAATTAATAAAGCCCATGCTACATTTTAGGGATGAGACATTGGTTTCTTTAATATAACTAAAATGTCATACATACACATTTTTAGTGATTAACAATTGCATACGGCAAATGACTGAGCATGGTAAGTAAAAATTTTGCGTGAGCTTTACTTTTGTGTAAATGTACAGTACATGCACAGTAGGACACAGAACTGAATTACTTTAATCATGCCTTGTATATTCCATTCCAAGACAGACTACTATTAAAAACATAAAATCGTATTTTTGCTGGGGGAAGTCTAAGCAGTTCCTATGATGCTGCCGACTTCAAAGCATTAGCTAAAATACTATTGTTGCGTGTTGGACTGGCTGAAGGCATGTTGCATCGTGTTTAGTGGACATCCCGATGATTCGACAACAGAGACATCATTGGGATTCACCATGTCTGTTTCAGAGGCTACGTTTAGCCCGGGATTCCTTGATGACGCCTTTGCCTACATGACCCTCGGCAGGTGTGAGGTAATATCTATTTTTAGACCTCTGGTCTACATGTTGCATCGCCGATTGACGACACTAAATGGGCCATATAAAAGCCTAATTTTTTGGAGACCTGGGTGTGGTGTGGGTCAGCGTCGGCGCCACTAGGGCGACGACGGGTGTCGCGTGAATTGATGTGCCGCAGAGAAGACAACTTTTGGGGTGTTGTGTCGACGCGGCAGAGTTGACAAGGAGCACCTTGGGGGCGGCATCACGGCGGCGGTGGTCGGTGTCGAGGCTGAGTAACGAATGCGGGCTGCAGAAGGGATGAACAACACTTGGGGTGTTGTGTCGGCAGCAGCAGTGAAGAAGGTGTCGGCGTGCTACAGAAAGGCGGTGAGCTATGGAGAACAACACTGGAGGTGTTGTATCGGCGAGAGCAGTCACTGGCAATTTGAGTTCGCTATTGGTCCTGCTAGAAGGATATGTTAAGCTTGTGGAGAGACTGGTGAAGACATCGTGGTGACGTCAGAGTCTACTGTGAGGCTGCAGGCATATTCCTTCGGAGCAGTATTGGGCGAAACAAGAAGATTGCTGCTACGGGTCGACGGACAAAAAGGGAGGTGCACGACAGGAGTCGAACTGAAGACCTCAAGAGTGAAGACAGTGGTGCACTCGGGGTGCTGCGCAGCACACGGCGATTCATCACCACTTCGAACTGTTAAATTGTCACTATTTGAGAAACTGTTAATTAGATACATGACTGAATTTTTGTTGAGATTTGAAGTCTTTAATTAATAGTAAACATTTTTGTCCGTTAATTGTCAAAGTTAATTAATGTTTATGTGGCACAGTAGTGATTGTGTGCATTATAAGAGTGTTGTGAAAGCCATAGCTGATTGGTGTCTTGTGTATATTTCTAAGCTTTTTGATCTACTAAATCAAGAGTAAACTCTCTTATGTCTAACTAGCCGGCCGACTGCGGCGTTGCCCGCGTGAAATTATGTAATGTAAACAGTAACTCTAGATAAAATATGTGATGAAGGCATTTAACAGCTAGCGTACTCAATAACAGTGAACTATAATTAACTGTCTTAGCTCGGTGTAAAGAGCGCGCACAATATGCTCGTATGATGTCATAGTAATTCCCATCGCAAAGTCTTGCACGGGATACGAACCCGTAACCCCACCCCTTTCACACCACAAACTTTTATACAATAGCTGAGTGGCTACAGTCCAAAAAGAAACGACTGTTGTATTATTTCTCCGCGATCATTCTCTTTTTTCGGGAGACTGTAACATTTTACTGCTTTTCACCCACTTAATTTTAGAATTTCATAAAAACCTGAATTTGATTTGTAGATATTTACATAAGCTTCATTCTTATCAGAAAATCATCTCGATATCTCAGCGGATATAAGCGGTAAGCGGTACAGTGGATTATTTGAAATCACATTTTATTTTTTTAACAGCTTTCAAGGACGAATTTCGAAAAATCCTGAAATTTCTTTTTTTTTTTTTTTATGTCTATGTAAAATTTATTTTAAAGCAAAAACCATTTAAATATTTCGACTGGTTTAGGAGATAAGTGAGATTCATTTAAAAAACACGTTTCGTTTTTTTAAGAGCTTTCAAGGACGAATTTCGAAAATTTGTAAAAATACTTTTTAGATGTTTTCTTGAGCATCATTTAAAAAAATCACCTCACTATCTGAAATGGTTGAGGAGAAATCTCGGATTAATGAAAAACACATTTTACGGCTTTCGCCCCCTTAACTTTCGAATTTCGCAAAATCGAAAAATTTGCAAATATGCATTTCTTTGGGCGATATTATGAAGTTAAATAATGTATGATACCATTCCCGATTAATAAGATATCAAGGATTTTTTAAAAACACATTTCACCCCTTTTCACCCCCTTAATTATCGAATTTCGCAAAATCGTTTCTTGGTGGGTGCCTACTCTCTAAATCTGAATTAGTGGATATTCACTGATTCATGCTGATGGGTGGAGCAGTTTCAACATTTTGAATCAGTGAAAATAGTCAATGTTTAATTAGTGAATATTCACTGATTTTCTTTAAGAATTCCAACATCACACAAGTGAATTAGTGAATATTCACAGTTCATCCAGTTGTTTTTCACACAACAGATTTCACTTATTGAAGCAGTGAAAAATTACTGGAAAATCTGTGACCATGCACTAATTAATTTGTGGAATGTTGGCACATTCTAACGGAATCAGTGAATAGTCACCGAATTCACAGTGGTTTCTCACTGATTCAGTTAGTTGAAACTGCTCCATCCATCGGCGTGAATAAGTGAATATTCACTAATTCAGATTTAGAGTGTACGGGGCAAGTGGAAGCTTCCCTCAAATTTTCATGGTTCTAGGTCCAGCGGTTTGGACTGGGCGTTGATGAGTTGGTGAGTGAGTGAGTGTGTCAGGACACTTCATTTTATGTATTACGATTATTAGACCTCTATCCCAAAGAGCTCAGAGATTTGGCCACATATAATTTTGCAATCTTTTGTAACACTATTATTTGATTTTTCGTGGTATTTTTATAATATACTAAATCCTGTTACCGCAACTTTCAAACACGTGTACGTACACAGGCAACGAAAGTCTCCAAAACACCTCAGCGTCATTAATAACTTCCTACGCCTCTAATTACCCCCCTCCCCCGAATCCATCCCACCCTTCACAACAACCCCCTTCTCCATGGGCACGCATCCGAGGAGAGACAGGTTTCATTTCTGATAGCGATTACCAGGTGATATCGACCGGTGGAACTTCACCTCGACGTCAATTAAGGCCCTTCATTACAATCTATATTCCCCTTTAGTATTGCGCGTGAACTTGTGCCAATAATAGCTGTTATTCACTTTCGTTTTCTCTTTTCTTTTCTTCACTAAACCTCTTCATTAATTCACTGTGTTTTTCTTCCTTTCATCTGTCCATTTTCCCTCTGTTGTTTCTTTTCTTGAGACTTGTACAATTTTCTTTTTTTCTGATTTTATTTCTGAAATTTTTTCTGTCCTTTATTTCTTCGTCGTATGCTTCTTTGATCCAACTTTCTTTCAGTAACGACGTCGAAAAAAATTTTGTGAGTATTTTCATCCACTCTAAATAGGTGTTCATAGAACTGTAGGCATCTGTTCCTAATTTATTTGTGGTATTGTCTGTGTTTTACAGAGTTCTTTTGTAGGTAGTCTGATCCAGTTTCCGTCAAAAAAATCCACTTCACTGTGGATTATTCTAATAATTTTTATTTAGTGCTTTTCGATGTCATCCCTCTTAGTTACTGTGGTTTCTACCGCATGTAAGGCATCAGGTAAAACAACTGTGTTGTTGTGTCTTCGTTTTGCATTACGAGATACTTGTAATGATTGCCAGTTGTACACCTTTTTTTTCTGTTTTCTGCTGTGGAAATTATGTTGAGTCCTGTGGGTTGGGTGGTTTCACCTATGTGTTTGAAGTGAGTGATATGTGAGATTTTTCCGTAATATATTTTCAGTAGGAGATTTCCTGTTTGTTTAGTGCTAATATACTGAGTTTTTTTTCGTAGGAGATTTGGAGTCTGGTTTAACATGAGATTTTATACAGGTTATCTGGTACTAGTTTGGCTGCATATCTGGCTGTTCGTTAATAAAACCAGGTCATCGGCAAAGGCCAAGCATTCCACTGTTATATATATTGTTTGTTTCTGGTGTATCGACATGGACCAGTTCTAAAACAAAACAAACAATTCCAAACAAAAATCCCCTGTTTTGAGTGAAATGTATTATACGCGTTTATGTTTCTAAAAAAATTGTGGTAATTAACAAATACCAAATATGATTGATGTTTTAGGAGTGAAAGTATATAGGCAACTCTTTAAGGTCGTAAAAAAATGTGTACTCTCACTTTGGTAAATTTGTAAATATTAAAACAAAATAAAATTGCAATTCTTTACTGCAAAACATAAATAAGTACTGTAATATAAAAGCAAATGAATCTTCATGCCGTTTCTCTTTCAAAAGAGTAAAGTGTATTTATGCATGTATTGTTAAACACAAAAATTAACTTTTTTTAAAAAATTAGGCCATTGATAAGTACGTATATACAAAATCAAAGTTATCCACATTTACAATAAAAAAAACTTTTAAAAAAATATATTGTAAATATTTACGGCAGTATGCTTAGTCACAAATAATTTAATAGGTGCATGCCTTCAAAAAAGCTTAACATTTTGATATAGCAAATTCAGTAGCATCGTGTTCAGATAAATGCACAATTTCTGCTGTAAAATGAAACCATAAAACCATATTTCGTTATTTATACCATTGTCGGTACTTTATTTAACAGAATAATATTGAAAAAATCTGAAAATGTGTTTCTTTAGAGCCTAATTATTCTAAGGACAAAAAAGAAATAAAAATTCACAAAATCAAAATTCACGCCAGTAAAAACTTTTAATTGAGTTTATTTTACTCTCAATTCCTTCAAAATAGCACACCACGCTGCAATAAATGTTACAATTTTACAGGTCAAAAACACCTCGACAGAAATTTACCTATATTGCCATTGCAAATATTCTGTTAGCTTTGAGTCTTGGAAGCTGATATTTTTTATAATTATTATTTCCTACCTAAATTTATATCATTGCAAAGCTGAAACTAACTTAATGTGCGGACCTGGTATGTTATAACATTTATACTATTAATTACACAAAGCAAAGATAATAATTAGTACTGTTCAACACATTGTACCGTCGCGAATTCTCAGTTTATTATTTTTTACATCCATTTTTAAAACACTATCCGGCAAATACAAATTTACTTTTTTTTCACAGCGAGATTCAAAATTTTCAGCCGAGTCTGGTATAACATATTATAACAGCTATATCGCTTGTTTCGCTCGAAAAGTAACGACCAGAATCAATCACAAGAAGTGACGGTCAAGCATGACTTTGACAAGGACAGCGAGACGATGTTTCACTTCGTCACTGCACAGTCGCTTCCTCAGCTCTACTTCTTCAGTAGTTACCACGCCCGATCTCTCTCGCTCTCGCATTAGTGTCGCACTGTCCTCGCATCCCATCATCGCGGCGGGCAGGTAGAAGACCGTGATGAGGAAGGCGTGGGGACAGAACTTGCCAAAGTCGCGCGCCATCAGCTCCTTGGAGTATTCCACTTCCAGGACGTCACGTCGGCAGCCGAGAGACAGCTGCATCGTGTCCAGCAGCGAGGTGCGGTAGGTGTCGAACAGTTCATCCCAGTGCGCGTCCCTCACCTCCGGCGACGTGCTCAGGAACAGCAGGAGCGCCAGGTCGACGGCCGGGGAGGAGTACGTCGCGAACTGTAAGTCGATGACCTTCACAGACGACGGCCTACCATCCGCATCGTACTTGAACAATACGTTGTTGCGATTGTAGTCGCCATGGCAGAGGACAGCCAAGGGCTCTTCCGGCTCCAGGTACTTGGCGAACGTGTCAACCACGGCGTCGAGCCTCGCCAGTCTGTCGGCGTATTTCACCCCGTCGTCCGGGTACTTGGTCCGGAACTGTTCCACCGCGTACCATGCCATCCCCTGAATCAGGACGGAATAATCTCGGCATTTCTCCTCGTCCCACCGGTTGAACTGTTTCACGAATTCGAAAAACTTCTCCGGGTTCTTCTTCTTCGCTACGTACGACAAAGCGTGAATCTTGCCGAGTTCCCGCAGCATAAGTTCCATGTGTGCAATGTCGAGGATCTTGGGAGCGTGGACGAAACCCAGGGGCCCCAGATCCTCCAGCGCCAGCAGGCACTGGTTGTCGTCTTCGTGCGCGCAGAAGAGCTTCGGGAACAGAGAGCCGATAGATTGGACTTCGGCCTTGTCCGTGGCACTCCTGCCGTCGACGAACGTGTCGAGCAAGAAGCGCAGGAAGTCGCCGTAGAAGAGGCCCTCGTTGCGGTACTGCAGCCGCGAGCTGATGTACACCAACACTCCTTCCCGCGGCAGTATTTTCACGACGAGAGGGACGGTACTTGTAGTGCCGCGCGCGACCGTCCTGAACAGCGGGCAGTAGAAGTCGAACCCCTGCGACTCGAAGGGGACCGGCTCGTCGACCTTGAGCTGCTGTCCCGACCTCTCGAAGTGACGCTGCAAGATTTCACGGATCCAAGCTCGCTCTGCTTCCGACATTCTCGCTGCGATGATCGGCACAACACGCGACTCAAAGCTACACCCGCACACAGCCTTGGAAACAATGTACGTCACAATCAATGGCACGCCATGCGTTCTATCAGCTGCCCCAGCTGGCGAGATTGGAAAACATGTCACATTTTGCTCGGCAGTGGCTCTTGGCTCCCATACGCCCGCGCATGCGCACTCGCCGCCACTCCCTAGAGCTGCGCAGTGGCTTGATACAGTACCCCTCCGCATCCCCACCCCTCACTCGGCTTTCCTCAAAGAGCGGCTGTGTATCAGCAAATTATCAGTGTACTGAGCAACAGTCCTTGTACAATATTTGGCTAAGGCGGACACAGGTTTATTAGAAAACTACTCAATATACGTGAGTGATGTCTGCGTAGTAATAGCATCCAAAGAATAGTACACACGTCTGTACCCGTTTCAGGTCCACCCTTTTTATCTAAATTTTTTTTGGCGAAAATAGCGTAGGACGTACATGGTGTTTTCGCGGTCTTTTCAGAGGGCTGTGTACCGGATGTAATTTTCCGCGTTTGATGCGCGGAGACAGTGAAGCGATAAGGTTCAGCTTTCCACACTCGACGGTAACAGCATCGCTTCTATTCGCGGCGCGCCAAAATAGTGTGCAGTGTATTCACTACTCTTCTTCCTGTGTGACTTAAGCGGAGACCGTACAATTTTATATGTGGAAAGATTGTAGTTAAGACTAACGTAAGCTTCCAATGCTGTATTTTACTAATCCAATTGGTATATTTTCCAATTACAGCTGTCCAAAAAATCAATTTTTAACAATTTTCTCCAATAACATGTTTATAATAAGCATTTTGCGGTTTTTTTTTTTTTTTAATAATAGAAGACTAATTTTAGCCGTGTTTTCTTTTCGTAGATAAACATGTTGTGAATACGTTTAGTTGTTTCGCGTATACAAATATAGGCGTGGTACGCCACAACACCTTCCATGTGTCAGGTGCATAAGCCTCTTCAGGTGTGAAATATCCGAGGAGAATCTGTAAAAGCTGTATGTGTGCGCAATACTTCTTTATCAATACATCATTAAATTATAGGGTCACCACTGAATGGCTCATAGAGGGTAGTTGTCGGTGAGAAGACTGTATGCTAGTTCAGTGACTTGTACCTAGAGGCCAGGGTGAGGCATGATGTATGTGCTGTCTCGTCATTACCACCCCCACACTTATAGGCCTCAAACGCGCAAACTACTTCTGAACAGGCAGCCATGTTAAGCATATGTCACTTATGCACGTTGAACAGTTTTCGAAGAAATTTTATTTCAATCGATAACTAGTCCAAATTATTTATTTTTTATTTTAAAAATTTAGGTTTAAGAAGGGAAAAAAACACATCCAACACTTCCATACGATGGCCTTGCGATATATGTTCTCTATTAAGATCTAAAAATTAACATTTGCAAAAAAGTGTCAACAGAAGCTTGTGGCCGTACGTTCGTAATTTTACTAATTATGATTTAACTATCTGGGAGCTGTGTTTCACGGGCACGTAGTTCTTGTCCGTACAGGACATAGTTTGGTATGTTGCTAATCTTACGCTACACCATATCGTTGTACACATGTTTTTAAGGGCGCTGTCTACCTGCCCGTTAGAGACTCACAAGTGAAGGAGATATAAGGGCGACCTTGAAGCAAGCTTCAAATGTCGCATCGCCTCAATGAGTCAAGTTCTCAACTCACATGCAAGGTTCCCGCCGAATCGTTTTTTTTCTATGGGATATTAAGGGTGTTCAAGTGCGCTAAAGTCATAATTTTTGATTTGTATGAAATAGTGTTAGTTTTGTAGACGATACTTGTGAGTGCAGTTTCTGCTTACGAAACCATTTTAGCTGGGGTAGTTTTCTCAAAACGATGCGTCAAAGTCCAAATGTGCATATTCTGTTGCCATGCAAATAGTGAAAACCAATTGACTGACGAACGTGAAATAATTCACAGTGAAATAACATACTGTGGGCTATATAATAAAACCTTTGAAAAAATCCCGCGAACTGTTTTTGTATTTAAAAAAAAATTAGAATTTGCAACTTTTTCCTGTAATTTTGCGATTTTTTTAAAAATTCAAAATATTACGTTGTTTGTTCATGTTTTATTGCATAGCTCATGGGATGTAAGTTCACAGTGAATTATTTTGTTTAAGTAGGTCAGTTGGTATTCACCATTTGCATGGCAGCATAACAAGCCAAAGTTTAACTTTGACACCCCGTTATGAGAAAACTATGACAACTAAAATTGTTTCGTAAGAGTAAAATGTACTGACAAGTATCGTCTACAAAACTAACAATATTTCATACAAATATAAAATAATGATTTTATCGCATTTGAACACCCTTAAGGACCTGGTCTACCACGCTCTTAAAATATATTGCCGTGTGTTCGTCAATACGTTTTTTACGGAACTATTCCGCATATGCCCATTGATTCAATGTACGAAAAGAAAATACACTTCAAAATATGACTGTACGGTCGTTTCAAAGCATCACTTCGATTATAAAAATCATTTTCGAGTCCCTCAAAATTGCCTAAAACAGCTTTTTCAACCTGTTATATATGAAAAACTATTCACGGGATTCGTATGAAACGACTCTAGAAACATGCAATGAACATTGCTTATAACTTTCCACCAATAAAAAGATGTGGTGACCAGTGAAAGTGTCAGTCAGGCGAGTGTTCTACAATACCACTGCACGCCGTTCCAGTTGTCTTGCGGTAGAGGCGATACCGCACCAGATAAGCTGGTCAACATCGACCTTAGCGTCGTACCTCACTCACACAAACACACGCCCAGTAGGCGAGAGGCGTAACCATATAATATTATTGGTGGAAAATCTGTATAAAAGTTCATTTGACATCGCAATCTGAGTTTCACATACATCCGGTTGGTACATTTTGAAGTACGGCATCTGAAAAGGCCGATTTAAGCCATGTTGGAGGGCTTAGAAACAGCATTTTCTGTTAGGATAGTGTCTTAACAATGAGGTTCCGATCTTGTCTGAAATGTGTTCATCTGTTCGTACATTGGTACAATGGGCACACATGTAATATTTCCGTAGAAAAAGCCTTTTTACAAACACATCATGACATATTTGAACCGCGTAGTAGGCGGCATTCTTAATGTAAGTATTTAATAAAACGTGTCCCATGCCCATCAGACTGAAAATAAAATGTTTTTAACTCTTTTAAAACAGTCTTAACACCGTTTTAAAATACGAAATGGCAATAACAGGAGATTATGTTGTCTAAGGTCTCGACTATTAGTCTATTTGTAGCAGACAAAAGGGGAAAGAATTCAGATCCTGATAGTAGATATCTCTTTGACTAAAACATTTGAATCGTATTCTTGATCAAATGACGGAGAGAATATACTGTATTCACAAAGCCTCTACACGGAGCAGTTATCATAGGAATATGGGCGTACAACTCAAACCTCAGCATCAGTCTATGTCATTAAAAACTACTTCATTACAAAAACTATCTTGTGAAATGTAAAACAGAAATTATATCAGTAGGCGAAGTAAATTTTATAGACGATATAAACAGTGTAGACAGACAAACTTAGGCCTATCATCACGAACGAGTGAACTTGTTTGACAGTTCTGAAGATAACAATGTGTAAACATTTTTTGTGGAGAAATCATGCTTTGTTTGCCATATATATTGAAATAAGACTATCCCAGCTGTTAACGAGCCCGGTACAAGGACCTACTTTCTTTTACCACGGTAAAAATTGTAGTCACGCCAACTTCCAAAGATGTCACAAAAATACATTCGTACGTGATGCAGAGTATATTCTATTCTGTTTCTTATGACTTCAGATAATGTTATCCAATCTGAGGAAGCATACTGTCTACATTATACGATATATGTTACACCACAAAACCTAACTTACTGTACATACGGTGTAATGAAAATTCAGGATAATTTTTTTATCCAAAAAACTAGCGTTACATCAAACACTTACAATGTCACAATTTACTGAAGTTACTCAAGGTGGGAGGGTGTAATGTAAATGTTTCACAAATTCACGGGTACAGTAACCAGAACTAGAGCAAGAACAACGAGTATATCAGTCACCCTTCTATTGACCTAATTCTTTCAATTTATTTGCATGACGATACGTATGCAGGGGAGAAAGTGTGACCTTCATCCGACCCCATATGTGGGAAACATGGAGACGCCTCCGTTATTAGGCATGTATTTCTGTTCCTGTACGTCTGTAGCGTCCCATCGTAGTGAATAAAGAACCTGATTGAAACAAGGAATGAAAAAGACTCATGTGACCGAACACGCTCAGACACGCCGTTACTGCGATATAAGTACTCGAAGTCGGAGCATTATGACAATGCCAACGTGTAGGCAACCGAATTAGCAAGTACGCGGTGACGTACTTCGGAAATTCCACTACCTACCAGCGATGTGCAACCCTGCATACGTGTTATCATGCATAGGAGTTGAATCTGGAAAGTCAATAATGTTGTATTCGTAGTAGATGACTTATCACCACTTCACACATGTTCATCAACGTAACATTCACGGTCGTTGCACGTCCTTACTGCGATGGTTGCTTAATTATTGTCATTGATTTAAGTCTGACTACCGTCACACGCGAGTTTTTCTGCCATTTGCAGTCCATCATGTATAACTAATTATGTCTGGAACTATGGAAATCTTTACTCATGTTTGGTAGAAAGATAGTGCGCACGAGCGAAGCGAAGTCCGCGAGCCACGTTTTTTTATTATCTGCTGGTGGCAGTAAAACGGTAAGCCATATGGGCAAGACGGTAGCGCGACAGGAATCTTATCGACTTTATATGCGTGGAGCACTTAATTAGGGCACAGTGTTTTCGTTGCATTTTTCCCAATGAAACGTAAGCGGCGGCCCTGTCGTTTTATTTGTGAAAATTATTATGTAACGTGAAACCTATGCTACTGTTTCTGTTTTCCAAATAAGGTTGGTATTTTGCTAGTTATAGCAATATGAAATAACCCGTTTTTTTAAAAATAGAAAGAAACGCCTTTGGGAATTTTTAAAATCATACAAACAAAGTTTGAAAGTTGCCGTATTTTGTTACAGTTAGGAATACTTTATCTGTTTCGTATATTACAAATCACGCATGACACTCTAAATTACTATTCGTATGCTAAGCGAGGATTTCTCTTAGTCACCGTGTCTGATAAATGTGCGCAAAAAGTAAACAATTTTCGTTTCTTACTTGCGCAAAGACTTGTTCGGAGAGCACACAACGCTTCGATAAAAATGACCTGTGAGATTGAGATGTAAATTGTTAATGTAGACAGACATGTTCAGATAAGTTACTGGGGCGTCTAGCAAACATAGGCCTAGATATTATTTTTTTAATTTAAATATTTTAGTATAAAATTAAATATACGAGTTCCAATATCAGAAGACCGACAAATTATGCGTCACTTGGTCGTTCGTAGCCGAGATTCTCCCGATAGCTATTGTAAGCAATGTTTCAACCATAATCGACAGTTTGTTATTAGAGTAATGTTAAATAGCCAATAAACGGTTGAATGTTCCAACATAACAAATTATTTCGTGGCTGAAACACAACTTTACTCATTCACTGTAACATGTATTAGGGCAAATATTTTCTGATACCGAAATGTAATTTGTAGGTTATCATGTCGGAGATTAAAATAACTACCACGGTTTATGAAACGGTCTGTAGCAAAATTCAGAGCGTTCACATTCAATTTTCAGGTATTTACGGCAATCTATTAGTTAGAAACTATTTTTTCCTCAAATAAGTTTTGTTGTAATTCATTTAGGAAAATGTTTATTTGATAGCGGCAGCTGTCCTAACTAGCTACTTGCAACTGTTAGTAGTCATTTTGCTGGTTGTATTTACCTATAACGTAAGTCTTAGTATGAAGTAAGCTTTCTAGTCCCTTTTTGTAATGTTACTGTAGATATAAATAGAGCCTTGCTTATTAAATTACCTTAACTTATAAACAGAAGAACTGAATAACGGATAGAACTGATTGTTTAAGGACCAAAAATTAAATGAAGACGGTGATGCTAGTTAATAAAAACACATGAAAAGAAATGGACGGCAATATAGAGTGGCACTGACTTATTTTCAGATTTTCAAAGGGCTATAAACGCGGCGACCGGGAGCCAAGAGCCGCTGCCGCGCGAAATGTGACATGTTTTCCAATCTCGCGCCCAGCTGGCAGGTCGGCGTATATAACAGTGTTCCCAGCCGCTCAAACTCCCAACCAGAAACAGACAAAAAGTGTTTACAAAAATTAACCTGCTGGAGTTCGGTAAGTTTGCGTTACGTGACCAGGTTACTCTACCTCCGAGCGAAGTTGACAGAGAAGCTGATCTTGTGACTTATTGGATGCTGGAAATCTCTACCCTGGTTACTAGATCCCCAGCCAAAATTTCATGCTATCCATATCAACCTCATTACTTATTACATAAGTCTAATAACATGTCAATTCACATTCTAAGAAATCTTTAAATATATTCTGCTATTCGGAAAATATTATAAATAAATAATTATAAATAAATGCCGTCACCGAATTATTTTCTACTTAAGAGCAATGTGTACTACGTAATATCATCATTTCATTTACATGAACAACAAAATTTTAACAAGACACAGTTTCAGAATAGCCAGATTTCTCGCTGTCATATCCAGCACAAATTCAGTTGGAAAATAACTAATGAGGCAACACTGCTAGTTTACCTAACCTTACTGTAAACAAAACCCGTGGCTGTTTCCAAAGGCCGAGTTGCGTGAAAGAGACTATGTGTAGCCATCAAGTCTCTATATATCTTGTGTAACGCCAGGATCGTCTTTTTTTTTTTTTTTTTTTTTTGAAAAGACCGTACAAAGCCTTTCCAGGATCGTACATTAACAAAAAAAATAAAGCTAAATTTTCTGAAGGCTTTTGAATGCGGGGATAAGACTTTTAAAAACATAACAAAACATTTTTTTTGCCTACAAACCAAATTGTCATTCAGTAGAAACGAAGTGTACAGACATAAGTGCAAAAAGTAACATACTGAAATTCACAATAATTTAAAAAGGGGAATTACAGACGTCCAGATAACTCGGAGAGATAGTAACACTGACGTGTGTTTTATTAAAACGTCCATTACAGTAGGTAAACATGAAGAGAGCTGTGCTCGGGAGTACAGAAATTCCTTAATTGTACACACGGTCTAAGAGGTAGAGGTCTTGACACTGCCTATGCTCTCCAGCAAGAGAAAGTGGCCCCTTCATGTGCCGAGCGCTAGTAGTAATTTGGTGGAAGATTTGTCTTGTTTACATCTCGCGTTTTAACATTTTTGCAATTATTTACATAAAATAATGTTAATAAGGTAAGCTGATATAGTATATACATGTTCTATGTCCATAAATGCATTGGCATGTGTGGAACTGTTTATAAAAGTAGTCTGAAGGAATATATTGTGTATTATTGTTTTAGTGAGCACATTCGAACAAAAACTATATTTTGTGTCCTACAAAATTTGAGAAACGTTGCAATGTGCATCTACATGTAAAATATTGAAAAATTAAATTTTATTGTTATAAAAAATGTGTTCCAATAAAAAATTACGTTCCCCTTTTTTTCTTCGATTTAATACTCGCAATTCCGGTAACAACTTCGCATTTTAAGCTAAGCCAAATACGAAAACAAGACAAATCTTCCACTAAATTACTACTAGCGCTAGGCGACAAGAAGGAGTCACATTTTATTCCTCAGTGTCAAGACCTCTACCTTCATAGACCGTGATTGTACAGTTACCGTACGATCCGATAGTTGGCTCTTAGATCTACAAGAAGCAAAACTATCGTATTTGTACAATTAAGATCGTATGGTTGGCAACGTTGGTGGTAACTGAAAAATGGCTGTGCAGTGGTGCCAAGTGCAGAAAGTAAAATTATTATACCAATCTTTGAAGTTTCTCGTACGGTCTCTGACATTATGGTGCGCTTGAAAAAAAATTAGTTACTGCTATTCAAATTATTTACGTGTTTTGAAATCTTAAAAATAAATAAAGACGTCTTTTCAAAAAGGCTTACATATTTTTCATATAGAAATCAGATAAGAGCCACGCCAAATAACATTTGATCCGTTTATGGAGTAGCAAGTTCCCGCTATCACATAGGCCTATATATGTATGTAACATATTTGTATGTTTGTAACATATGTGTTCTTATAGCATTCATCCGATTGCGATGAAACTATGGTGAGTTGCACGTGCGCCAGCTAAGATTTCTGACAAAAAAAATACATATATAATGTAGGATGATTGGGGCAGGGGGCAGAATAGGGTACCAAAACATATTTAATGGTTTTTAAAACGCGTGACCCTCAACACCAACAAAACCCGCCGACCAGCGGTATCGTTCGCCACGTTTCCCACGTGCGAAAATTCTGGGACCGAACACGCCTGGGATCGTGCCTGGATCGCCTTGGCAGGAGGCGAGTTCTCTAGCCACTGCACGAACCGCGGCCCTTCCTACAGTTGAGTAGGGTCATGATTATTCCGCCAGGAACGCAACCTGTCAACACACAATAAAAGAGAACTGAGCGGAAAAACACGTATCTTTCAAACACTCATCACGATACATCGGGCGTTTGTTGTGTTGTTATTCACCTTTTGAGTTCAAAATAATTTTACTCTCCGAAAACCTCTCTGCGAGTGGTTTACAGATGTTAAAATTATTGTAAAATCAAAACGCAAATATTTTTTAACTTCGGTTATTATAGAGTTCGAGATATTATCGTACTAAAAATTATAAAAATTGCTCTTTTCTACTTTTATGGATTTTGAGGTTTCAATCCCTTATATTTTCTAAATAGTCTACCATTTTTTTATTTTTTACTCGAAAGCAAAGCCCAGTGCTACATAAATAAACGTTCGCTAATAGAATGCATACGCGGCAAAAAAAACATCGAATTATGGTTAGTTGTTTAGATTTAATCGACGATTGAGTATTGCAGTCGATCGTTCGACATCTTACCTTTCCATGCCCCTTAAACTACCTGACAATATAAACACGAACTGTAATTCCAGAAATAAAACGTCTTTATAACATAAATTTACCCATGAAGTTCATGTTATAGATAGAAAACATTGCACTAGACAATTAAATTGCAATTATACTGAATATATTCAGCTGTTATTTTCCAAAATGGTTTTTGGTCATATCATACCTTACGAGATGTCTTACAAAGTCGTACCGCCTAGTTCTTTTGTAGTTTCTGGTATTTGCTGGAATGCAGACAACTAAAAAAAAAATAGTCTAAACTTTGTAAAAAAACTATCATACATACATACACACACACACACACACACACACACACACACACACACACACACACACACACACACACACATATATATATATATATATATATATATATATATATATATATATATATATAATTAGTCTACTTGGAAATTATTTCTGATTGCTCTGCAATGCGAAAATTATCATATTTTGATATCAATCTTGGCGGACGAATGCCATTAAAATTTATAGGCGTGTACAATACATATTTTAGTGTGACGTCATAAAATGATAGGGTCACAACTGAAAGTCTCATAGAGGCGAGTTGTCGGCGAGAAGACTGCATGCCACAGTGACTTGCGCCTAGAGGTCAGGGAGAGGCGTGATGCGCGGCGTGTTGAGTCGTCCTCACCGGTACCTCACTTCGAGGCCTCATACGCGCACGATACGTCCATCCAGGCTGCCACCTTAACATATTAGCTTATCAATTCCTGTTACATCACAGACTATCTTATCAGTTACTATTGTTGTTTAGTAAGGATGTATGTATTTTTACCTTTCTTATCAATACCACGTTATCTGAAGTGGCGTTATCTCATCTAGGTAAATGCTCTATGCTAAACTCGGCAGCACATAATATAAATAGTGTGTAATGCTGCCGCTTTGAGATTACACAAACAACATACTCGACCTATTCTAACTTTGTAACTAGGAGCATCTTATACAAGCAAGTCTCTCCAATCGTACAGTAGCAGGCAAAAATAAGCTTAATAGTTTAAAAATAAAAACGTAAATGTACAGTAAATGAAAAAATATACTCTCTAGGTTCTGGGACATGAGAAGTGACACCACGACTGACGTTTAGAAATATCGCCGTCTGCAAGCCAAGGGAGCTGCTCAGGCTCCCTCCTCGCCCCCTCCAATCTTTTAAGTCACACTTCGATACATAGAGCCCTGCAGGGGTCCAACACAAAAGAACTGCTACGCTTAGTTTGTAAAGACAGAACCACCCACCCCTACCCTTTCCTCCATGTTCTCCGAAGACTCCAAAGAGGCTGTGAGAGACGGCCAATCATATGAGTTGTATGAATAAAGTCAATAGAAATCAGAGTAATATGTAAATAAAAAGAGTTATTTTAATATTTATGATACTTGAGGTGTGTTATGAGTTGGTAATGTGATTTGTAAATATTTCCTGAAAAAATTATTTTTAATTTAATTAACAGACGGTTGGTAGCCGCGAGCTTGTCGCCAAAAGGGAGTGTGGCCTGAAGTTGTGTAGCCGTTGCTGTAATTGGTCAATTAGAGACGCGGGGGAAAGCAGTATTTCTGAGAAGTAAGTGACAGTGTATTGGTATTCGTCCACAGGACACAGAGAAGAGGGTCTGTGAGCGCGAGAAAAGATTATTTTGCAGAGTTATGAAATGTATGTGAACTAGCCTGTAGGGCCTTATGAAGGGGGTATATGGGCGGAATTCATAGTTAAAGGCAGACAAGTAGTACTTCATGAAGTAATGTTTAGTCCCAAGGAATTTTACGTGAGCGAGAAACGCGGTTTTGCAGAATTTTAGTTTAAAGTAGCTCCCGCGAAGCCCCAAGAAAGATTAAACTCAACGACATACAGACCCAGCGTAGGTTATGTTGAATTTTTCATATAATTGGTAAAATAATTGGAAAACATATTTTACTACTACTGACTTGTATTTTCTTTTCTTGTTCTGTTTACTACAAGGAAGTTAAAAAGTGTTTGAAACTGCCAAAGAGATTAAATAAAAAGAATAACAATTATTCCAATGAATGCTATAAAATAGCAACAACACTTTCCCTCATTGAATAATTGTCACACACTAAAAAGTCCCATACTCTTACACAAACTTAACAGTCTCTGCC
>PNEQ01082828.1:0-36876 GCA_003012365.1 Medauroidea extradentata | reverse complement strand
TCGTAAACGAGGGACGAGTTGAGTGGCAGGACAAGTACGCTTAAACAATTGTCTCAACAAACACGTGTGAAAGTTGTCAACAGTTCAAGAATTTGTATAATGTTTAACGTAGTTGCGTGCTTACCGTGCTCAACGTCTGGCGCGGGATGTTCTTGTCCAAAAGATATTTCAAACTTTCAAACGCAAACCATGTGCTCTTGTATACGTCATCTGCACATGTAACAAAGAAGGCACTATCTTGTATTGCATTGCAATCACAATTTATTGACAATAATGTACAGGGTTCCTGTCATAATTATCGTACAATGCTTGTTATTTCAATCGCGCTCGTTATTTTTAAAATTACAAATATTGTTTATTGTATACATTTGAAAGCAAGTATAATTACATCACTTATGTTTAAAAATAAAAAAATTTGCATATGCAATTTGCCAAAATTCAATTCCAACTTACCTTCCCCTGTACCTTGTGAAATTTTCATTTTTTGTTTTTCTCGCCTAAGAGCTGACAGAAGATACTCCATTTTCTTTTTACACATTTCAATCGACCTGCCAACATTCTTTGAAATCTCCCCCCACGCGTTATTCTTTTTCAGCTTGTTAAAATGAAGTGGATCCTTTGGGTCCCACAAAACAGTCTTCTGTTGAAAACAGCTTATCAGTTCTTGAACGTTTTCCTTACACCATTGTGAATCCATTGTTGCGACACCGATACCAGCATACACTTCCTCTGCAAAGGTTAGCTACACTGAGGGGACAGTGGTTCTTCTACGCATGCACATAGTACATCCGGGCAAAAAAGGTCGCGGGAAAGGGTTCTCTTTCAGCTCACGGAGCGATGATACATCCTGATGATCGGACGACCCCGTCCACACTGCCCGTATCTGTAACACGTATCTTTTCTTTGATGTGACGGCAAAAAAACGACTCTTGGTGGGATCATCGCCGATCCGATCATTGTATCAAAATGATACGCGCGTATGACACAAAAATCGGCGTTTGCACGGCGATCATGATACGCAATCACGATACAGATACGATGATCTGATACAAGTGTGGACCCACCTTTAGAGGCTCAGACGTAACGGAGCTGTAAGGGCGACCTTGAAGCGTGTCAAGTGCTGAACTATTTATAGCATGCTAGATTTCCGCCGATGAATTTGTACTATGGGACTCTCTTGTTTATACTTTTTTAAAGGTTATTATTATGGTTATTGTTTTATTATTGTTGTTGTTATTATTATCTTAAACGAAAGCAGACATCGAAAATCTGTTTGGCAGTTTTGTTTAAAATGGTTTTTGCTACGACAGCTATTTTTTCTTCAGAACAAGAAATTATACTGTTTCGTTACTTACATAATTATCTAAAACCACAGTATTTACTGCCTTGAAAAAATCAGCCAATACGAATAAGACAATTTTAAACAAAACTGCCAAATCAATTTTCGACATCTGCTCTCGTTTAGGAGTGAAAATTTAATATCTCTATAAAAGTAGAAACAAGAGAGCTTGGCTTTAATCGTAACCATATCATTTTATTGGTGAAAAGTCTGTAACAAAGTTCAATGCAGCTTCATGTTACTGAAATAAATTGTTGCTATTTTAATTAGATTTGCAGCCAATTTAATTCATGTTGCACTTGTGTGGTAACTAATGTGTCAGCTACAATTTTTTTTTTGGCACAAACCAGTAGCTTAAAATTTTTATTTCTGTAACATTTTAAATCTTTCCACCACTTAAACTGCAGACATTTGGAAAGTTATTAAATTTCTTGCTAGGTATTTACGTAAGTCTCATTCCTATTCAGAAATCATCTCGATATCTCAAAACGTCTGAGAGATACTGTAGATTACGGGGGCTGAGTTAGAGGCTCCGTGCAGAACTTAAAATTTTTAAATTATTTTTATATTTGTGTGATGTATGTTTTACTTTATAGACCTGTAGCCTACTGTGACTATTTTCGCAGTCATGAAAAGTTTCTAGATTTCATGGATTTTGAGGCAGGTCAAGCTCAAATTTGCAAAACGGACTTATACAAGAGACGAAAACCATCTGACTTAGTAAAATGAAATAATTTCACACTGATAAGCAGTGTCACAGGTTACGTCGAGATATTTCTGCAATGAAATTTTTTGTACCTTTAAAATATATATTCGGCCATTTTTTAAATACGAAAAATGTCAATGCCTGTTTTTATACATGCCTTCACGTAATCCGTGCCTTTGTTCTTCATAGTGAATTAATTCGTTTCTTGTATTGCCTAAAACAGTGTTAAGCAATTTTGTGATTTGCCATATCACTATACAAAAACTGTAATAGCTAGAACATTTACATTACTGTAAAAAAAATTGTCACAATGCATATCTGCAAAACAAACAGTACCTTGTACAAATGTAAAGATTGTTAAAATAATTTAAACCACGTTTTGTTTTTTCAATGTACTTAGAGGTTGAATTTCAAAAGGTCATGAAACTGCTTTTTAGCGATATGTGTAAGCTTGATTTTGCAACAACTATCAATTTGATATCACAGCGAGTTTAAAGTTATCGGAATGTTTTTGAAATTACATTTTACAACTTTTCACCACCTTAATTTTTAAATTTAAAACATATAGGAAAAATCATGTAATATGCATTTTTGTAAGCTTTATGCTGAAGTAAAAAGCACCTTGACTTCTCAACTTAAGCGCTATTGAGGATTCATAGAAAAACATATTTCGCCACATTCCACTAAATTAGCTTAATTTACATATTTTGAATAGAAAAAATAACTTTCTGAGTTGGTGTCTACGGTGTAAGGAAAAGCCCCTTTCAAAATTTTACATATCGAGGTCCAGAGGTTTGGACTGTGTGTTGACGATTATGTGAGTGGACTGTTCATTTTATATAGAGAGATTATGTATGTAGTGTCAAGGTAAATGTCACAAAATGAGCAAGAGAACATTAAAATATTTTTTTTCATTTATGATACACCATTGCGTCAAAAGAAAAAAAAAATGTATGGATGTATGTGAAATTGGTTATGAAGTTTCAAAGCATTCTTGTAGTCAGCATCTTATTTAATGTAATGTAGGTATGAAATTTTCAAGTTTTAGTAATGTGTCGTATGTTCGTTGGTTTATCAAGGCTACCAAATAAGTTACTAATTCAGTAGAAGAATGTGTACGTGCAAAAAAGTCATCTTAAGAATTGTACTATCGAAGCATATGTAAATGAATAGCTAGAAAATAATCTGCGAGCCTGAAACTCGTTCAAACAAATCAAATAGCTACGCAAATAAAAAAAAAATATTCATTATTTTGCTGACTGCATCATATATAAGAAACTGCGGTGGGTGAAGTGACTAGAGCACTCTCCTCCCCACCAAGGTGATCCTGGTTCTATTCCCAGTGGGGTCAGTCCCCGGACTTTCGCATGTGAGAATCGTGCCGTGTGATGCTGCTCCTAGGCTGATTTTCTCGGGGATCTTACGTTTCCCCCATACTACATTCTGGCGCCGCTCTCACCAGCGCTAAAGACCTGCATGTTATTGCTGACCAAAAAATATCTTAATACAGAGGAAATTACGTTCCAATAAGTGGCTGAATAGAAAATACTCTAACTGAAAGTTGTTTAAACCAATTAAATCGCAAAGAAAACATCGGTATTTAAATTAAAACAATATTTTAAAAACTTCACAGTCTTCTAAGTGTGTTGAAATGTCACTTTATATGGCTGTACTATCTTCGTCGTCAAAAGTTAAAGTTTGCTACTGTTTTTATGGGCGGATAACATTTTGGGAGGCTACTGATTGGCTGTAGATCACGTGGTTAACTAATCCACAGGCGAACGGTGGATGACTGATGAGTTACTTATCTCAAGCTTTAGCTTTATACGCCATTTAAGAAGGGGTATGCCGTTAGTTTATATGTTTAATTCAATGTTGACTGTATACCATCTGTGCCAGAAGTCCTAGTATCTGAGATTACAGGGTGCGGAGACCCGGGAAGTAATATGCGAGGTAGAAGAATCGCTTTTACTACACAATTCAAGAAAATATTTGTACTTTGAACGACTTACCGGGAAGCAACATTTTAAGATGAACACATTAAAACAAGTAGCCTACGTTACACATGTAATCCCATTCTACTGAATAATATGTGCTAAATAACCTTCATAGAAATACGAAATGTTTATGTCTATTACTACGAAGCTAACCTAATAATGCAATTTCCTTTAAGATTGAAAGCACATTATTTTATCATTAATATCATAGTATTTTCGTGACGGACGTACTATGCATGAAGATTTCTAAACTATTAAAATACACTTTTAACGGAAGTTATAGTAAGAAATACTATTTAGCCTACATTTATTTTTACGTCTTAGTATTACACAGATTCTTAGTTATTAACGAAGCTTGCTTTGCAAACAGCACCGAATGCTGTTGTATCAATTTGTATGCCACGAGGATGTTGTCAATATATAATATTTCGCTTACGCATAATTTGCGGACTGATTCTTAAATTACGGTGTGTAATATCCTGGATTTATTTTTTCTGACGTAAATAAATTTTTTCGTGGGGTAGGCTAAAACGATTTTCTTTATAAAAAAAATCACTATTCAAGCAAGTATAATATTAGCATGTCCAAATGCAAAAAATGCTCTAACGGTAACTTTACACCTTGAAATCCCAAATTTTCCCGGGAGAGCTCCACCGGATCCCCCGCATTATTGTGTGGTTCAGAGTTCCAAGATCTACCCTCCCAATTTCGAAACGTTCATACCCCCGTGACCATTTTATTAGTTTTTTATTGTGAAACATGTGTAATTTATTTTGTAACTGAATCGTGGTTTAGTTGTATGTATTTCTTTAACCAAAGAAACGTTCTTGAAACATAAATAACATCAGCGTAAGTGCAAATTTTTCATTGCGTGCTGGTATGTTTTTGGTGTAAACTATTTGTGATGTAGCTTGTGGTAGTTCGGCCAGGGGCAACAAATAATTAATTATGAAAACGAAATAAAATGTTCCTTATAATTTGAAAATCGGATAAAAATTCACAGATTCACTGACCTACTTACTGGCCTCAAAGAATATCTGTATACTCAAGGCTGCTCGATAACACAGTGATTTCACATGTTTGGGCATGTATTTAATTGCTGATGTATTACTGGTTCAGCATCCTCTAGCAAGTGTCAACTAAGTCAAGAGTCAATCGCTAAAGTGACACGAACTTAAAGGTGTTCAAAACTCACGCGCAGTGGTAGATACAGGACTTGTGGGTTAGGGGGAGCTGTGGCTGAACATATTATTATTATGTGTATATGTATGACGTGTCTCTACAAGTAGTGTCCAGGCGTGTTGTTGAGCCGGGGAGGGAAGGGAGGGTGCGAGAGGAAGTGAGAGAGCTAGCGAAAGCCTGTGAGGGGTGGAACCGCAGACTCGAGGCGGGCAGCCGAGTATTTCCGATGACACCCGAATGCTTGCACTGTGTCAGCGGCTAGACACTTCTCGCTAACTTGACCGCTCTGCCATCTGTTTAGTAGTTTGGTACTACACAACCGATCGACTCGACAGCTGGTTACATACAGCGCGCCGTGCACGAACTACGAAATACGATTCTAGAAAAAAGCACATAACACAGCTATCGATATACTCTGATCGTAACTATAGATTTTGCAATAAGGTACACTGCCTGCAATCTTTACAATTCTTCCAGAACTATACTTAGCTATCTGTACTTTTTTTTTAGTTAAAATAATAACTTGTTTAATAATGTTGTGAAATGTGTCACTTCATTGGTATAAAAATGTTGCTTTCTTTGTTAAATGATAATATTACGTTGTATCTGCTTATTTACCTACGTTTCGTTTAAATATTATAAATGCAGCCAGGTTTACACAATAAATTTTTTGGGGGGGAGGGGGGGGGACATAATGATTTTTTTTTCTACCAATAAGTCATACATAACTTCAGAAAACTTTTCTAATCTTAACTATTTTCAAACTGCCATCACGGCAAAATTAAAGTTTTTAGATTTAAGCTATATCGCAATTAGGTAATAACCTACCGATACCTACTCGGTACTCAGCAATAAATAATATCGTGTTCTTTTGTTATTGTTTAAAATGTCTGTAGATTTCCATAGGTGTTGTATTTAGAACACGACCGTAATTTAGTAGTGTCTGGTATGCGTTTTCTTTTTTAATAAAATGTGGCCACGTGTTCTCGGTATAAGGTATAATAGGCCTATTTCTTACTTTAACTATCAGCACTTTTTATTCACATGTTCTCTTTCAGGAGCTTCCAGGACAGAATGAAGAAAGTCCCTGCATCTATGTAACTGATCTGATGCCTGGCGGTGCTGCTCATTTAGACGGGACCATTTCAAAAGGTAGAATGAAGTTTCTTATAACCAAAACCTAGTAGACAACAAAAAATTTAATTTTTTAATGCATATTATTCAATTATGTGTATAAGAGACAAATTTGTATCGGTTCCTCTGGTAGCTCAGTTGGTAGAGCGGTGGACTGTAGAGTCAAAGTTCATAGAAATCCATAGGTCGCTGGTTCAAATCCGGCCCGGAGGATCTACTTTTTTTTATTTTAAGTTTGCGTAGGACACTACTTCATTAGTCAATTCTAACTAATTGTTACGTTTTCTTGTAAGTCCCTGTCAGTTAAGTTTAATTTTTTTTTATCGGCAACGTACATGACAAACTCACAAGTTCATTACGAATGTTCCTCTTTTAAAGTTATATATTTTCCCAGTTGAGTACTGCCTACCCCACAGACCTGGCGAGGGCAAGATTAGAGATTTACACGTTAAATTAAATTCGACAGTACCTGTTGAATATACACAATGCCACTTCTGACTTATTTATCTCGGTGCAGCTCACATTGCTACATTATGCAGATAATATAAAAACCATAAACAAACTATTTCATTCTAAAAAATATACATTCAAAATTCTACTTAAATACATTTTTCTACATTTTCATTCCTGTAGCAATATTTTCGTTTTCCCAGTTCAGAAAATGTTTTTATTGTCCGAAAGCTATTTGGTGCAAAGTCATATAGGCCTTTTATAATTACTACTTATAAAAGGTTGTTGCTGTCAATTAGAATCAGGTACTGATCGAAAAGTGTGTTTTAAATGGTGAAGGAGGGGTTTTAGATAAAAAGGTGAAACCCATATAAAGGATAACCAGAAAAGAATACACCAGCTTTGAATGTCTACAATACCAAGGATACCTGAATGAGACATTGCCGCAAAGCTGGATAGGTTTCAGTTTCAGCATTTTTTTAAAATACAAATAATTATATTCTTTATTTTTATGAGCATGAAATTGTAGCCTGCGATGTCTTCATCCACTGTGATTTTTTTGAGTTTGGTATATCAGTTGATTTTAGTGTAGTCCTTAAAACGGAAACACGCAAAATATAACTTTAACAAGCCATTACGTGAAAACTATGAGAGATAAAAAATTTCATAAGAGCCAAATTTAGTGTCACATTTTTTGTCTAAAATAAGAAAAAAAAAATGTATGGTACAAATAAAAAATAAAAAATGGTGATGAAAATTGCGGTAGACCGCACCATTAAAGATGATGTGTTTAGTCTACTACTGCCAGCTACCATTACTAACCTCAAAACGAGAATTACGGACGCCATCCAAACAGTAACACCGAACATGCTGACAAGAATGTGGGACGAAGTTCGTATATCACGCACTTAGAGGTCACATTGAACACTTATGAAGATGTGTTATAGAAACTTCATTGTCACACAGTTCATTTGACTGTTCAATCAAGGGTGGGGTAGGTGTACTGTTCAATCAAGGGTGGGGTAGGGGTGGTTAAATTGGAAAATTTCCTGATAAAACTTCCGGAAACGGAAAGTTTCCACACCGGAGTTTCTTGAGACTTTCCAGAAAAGAGTATGTTTGAGATGTTATCTTAGTTATTGTAGTGATGGGGCGATTGGTTCCTGGATACCTAGGTTCTAAAAGGAACCGAACCGAATCGGCACAGACGGTCTTTATAACCTCGATCTTTGGTTATCAACGTATAGCTAGGAAATGAACGTAACACTAGTATTTTATTGAACTGACGTATTTACTGTCTCAAAATATAACATCTATACTTTTTTTAAAACACTGGGGTGTGTTTTGAGCATATTAACTAATAATTTTTCAAGGTTTCCTAGAGTTTCTAATTTTTCCGAAAGTTTCCACGGAAAATTTCAATTTCACATGTTACCAACAACTACCCATCCCTAGTTGCTTGGGTTTGGTAATATAGTTATTCAAAGTTAGGGTGTTATTTTATGATTAGTCTATATACTTCACACATTGCTGCGAGGGCGCCCATCTTACAGATTGTAAGGGGTGGGGACAAGATCATAATAAATGTTTACATCAACAGGGACGGATATAATTTGTGTATAAATGTGTAGCCACTGGCATATTTCGAAACATGAAGCTGCATAGATTACGAAACTTATCAAACTATAAATAGGTCGTTATCGTTTTATAAAAAAAAATAAAAGTAAACACATTGTGGAATATCTGTTAAGTTGGGGGGGGGGTTGAACCCCCCTCTCTGCCCCCCCCCCACCAAATTACGAGCGCCCTTGCATTGCAGAGTAAAATGTTGCGTAAACTAAAATACAGTTATAGTTGAGTAAAGGCTTTTTATGTTCCAATTATACATTTTTGTGCTTTAGATTTGAGAGGGTGGGTGAGATCGCACCTGTCCCTCACCCCCCCCTTTTTTTTTTTTTTTTTTTTTCATGCGTGGATTTGCCCTTGCTTAGAATAATACGTACTGAACATACGTATATAATATTCATGTTTATTGTTTAGAGCCATATTCAGCGGGCGCTAGATGCCACGTCTGAGATACGGACACAAGCAAGCGAAAAGAGCTACAGTCTGTCTCATGCTCACGAAAGAATTACATTTTTTGGCAGTTTTCAAGGCTATCATGTGTACCAATTTCTGCAGGAAATTACTTTTAATTTTGATAAATTGCACAGTTTGAGACCCAGCCAAGTGTTTTTTGTGCAAAAGACACGTGTGGCAGAGGAAAACACTGCTTATTTCATGGAAACAACTCTAAAAATATATGTCAACACAATGTCAGAAAGTGGAATTATTTTATGAGACAGACTATAGACTGGCCCGTGTGTCAACAAGCGTGTCGCCTTTATGGGTGGCACTAATACGACGTGATGTGTTTTGATCGTTGGCTTTATACTATGCGACTTCAAGCTATGACGCTTTTTTTTTTTTTTTTTTTTTTTTACTTACAGAAAGTGCATAGTAAAGTCCAGCACATGCTTCTCTATTTTTTAAATACAATTTCGGTTGATTTTTTTACGTGACAACAGTCTGAAAAAGCCGTTTTTGGTTCTATGAGGTGTACCGAAACAATATTTCGAAGCGTGATATAAAAAAAAATGTGAATCAGTGTTTTAATCGTGTTTTCGTCTCGTAGATAGAGATATCGAACGCACGTTTACCAATATACTTTAAAAACAAGTTTCTCCTAGCTCGCTGCGACAATGTTCGTGCCCCAGCTGTATAGGGCTCTTAATTCACGCCATCGTGTCACTCTTTGGGCGTTCAGTAACAACCTGGCTACCATCTGGTGGACAAGAGAACCTAGGCACGTGATTGCAAGTAAACACAGTTACCTCTACCAGGTTACATGTACATGTCCGTGGTGCCATGACAAGCAGTGCACAGGGTCCCTGGTGGAGGGGTTGCTCACTGGCGAGGACACTGAGAAGAGTGGATAGAGAAGAAGGGGTGAAGTGGCGGAGAAGGGGTTATGACTGCAGCCCGAGTGTTTAGGAAATTGCGTCGGACGCTGCGAGGGGAGAAGAAACCCCTACGTCGACTCGCACGTGCAGGAAATCCGGACAGCGGTATAGTCCCTGCAGGGAAACAGGACAACTGTGAATCTAGCCGCCGCGCCGGCAGCTTTGCAAATCATATTTCTGGTACACACTATTACCAGTCGTCTACGGCGCATTTCTTTAGTTAAAGCGACTGGCAGCACAACACCATCACTGGCAACAGGACTTCGCAACAGGTGTAGAGGAGTCTTGCAAGGAATATTCGGCACTACAACTGGCAACAGACAGACATTACGACTGACTAGGTAGGCTGTGAACGCAGACGGTCGAAATAGCTGCAATATTTTGCATTCGCTACAAGAGTCAACAATGTTTTGGTAAAAAAAAAATTTTTTTTTTTCACACAGAGGCATGGCGTGTGTGTGTGTACTTTGCGATGTATGTACAAACTCATGAGCTGGCTATCGGTAGTGGCGAGGCACGAGTGTGGTGCTACTTCTAACAGGTCACTCCTGGATCTGTACAGTTGTAGCGAAATACAGTTTACCTTGCAATACACCCACGCCATGTCACTGGTTTCACACCTTGTCCAGAGAAACAACAAACATGGCTGACGCACTCAAAACTTAAAACTGCAGTAATGTCGAGCTTATCTTCCATGCAATATATTTGGTACTTAAAAAAAATATTAATAGTGGGTAACAAACTATTTTGAATTTAAAAACTACTTAAAATATACTTCTAGTTTCTCTGTCATGTGTGTAGGTTTTCAGTGCCGTAAATGTGAGCTTGCAAGACAATAGGAAATTAATAAAATATGTTTTGTCCCGACAAGAAGTTGTCATCAGCAAATAAATAATTCGATTATTATAAAACAAATCAATAGTTATCTTGCAGGACCTCTCATGTTCCGAATTTCACATTTCTCTATTATCAGATTCGAGGGAAAATCAAACATACAAAATAAATGGCTGTATTTCTAAATGTATTCCCAGCCAACAGGAATAAAGCAATTATGTACATGTTGAACCGTTAAAGGGCTTGGGCCTGAGTTTCTACATTTTTGGAGGTGATATTGTGAAATAATTCTATAACTTTGTTATAACTGGTTTTAACTACGCACTCGGATTTTGCCGAGACAAAACACAGCAAGATGGTAGCTAATTGATTAATTAAATAAGCTTCCTTCTAATTATCTAAAATATATTGTGTATGTCTCGACAAACTACATTACGTAGTAAAACCAATTTGTAAGGCCACGATTTTGTCGCGAAAAGATTCTTGCCCCACTTTGTTTCAGTGACTCACGTGCACATCGGCAGTTCTGTTTCAAGGTTATTGGCAGCGTGTCTTTGTTCAGACACGTTTCTCATTTGACTGCACCAATCAGAATAAGATTATTGTGACTCCTTACGTCTGTAATTTGCCAAGGCAAGTGAGAGTAAAATTACGGGTGATGTAGCAGACCTGTAGACGTGCACATGACGCATCGAAACCAAATGTTGCAAAAATCTTTTCACCATAAAATCTTGGCTCTACCAATTTGCAACAAAGTTACGGAACAATTTTAAATTAAGGGACAGGAAATTTTCGCGAATTCAATGACCTGCATGTTAGAATCAACTTATCGTATGCATACTCGAGCCCCGACCATTAGTCAACTATCTGTAAGAGCGGGCAATGAACGAATAGAAGGGGCTTGAGTATACATAGTACAATGGATTCTAGCCTTCCAGTCCCTACCCATCGGCTCTCGTCTGGGCTCAAAATATAATTGTATCGAAAGCTGAGCAAACGGACCAAATGCTCTTATCGAGACATAATAAGCATTCTTTGGCCTATCATTTTGCTCGTCTTTATACTTTCGGCTTGTTATGAATCGCGTGCAAGCCTTCAACTCTTCAGGAGCAGAACAGGAAGTGCGGGCAGAGTGGAAATGTAGATGTTCTCCATTTCCGCCGTCCGCCTGTCGGCATATCGAACAAAGAGTCCCCCCCCCCTCCTCCGCAAACCTTTCCACCCCCATAGTTCCAACCCTCACAACAGCCCAGACTCCTCGCCGATTGGCACGCGAGACTCGGAGCAAACAAGTCTGCTTCCTTCTCTTCTGTAGCCAGGCTCGTGTCACCCCACAGAACACGCACAAGGTTTTTCCTTCAACAAACTCGTCTGTGAGTCGCGCACCATGCCTTTAGCCCTCGTGCAAGCTGGGGGTACGGTACAAAATAATCATGATTCTTTAGCCCCTGCAATTTTATTTTAAACCACCGACGTAAAAAGATGGGTGTTACAAGTTTAACCCGTTTGTCTGTCTGTTGCATCGTAGCTCCTAAACGGATGAACAGATTTTAATTCAGGTTTTTAAGGTGACTTGATCGAGAGGGTTTTAGCTATTATTGTAAAAAAAAAAAAATCTATTCATTTGAAGGTTATCCGCCCTTTTATAGTTTTTGAAGGGATGTGAGAAACTTTTACTGGTCTGATGGATTCGAAATTTAGTATCATGTGACTTCAATGATATTACAATAATATGGTCACATTGACCTGATACTGCAGCATCTGTAATCTGCAGGATTTCTAACTCCTCACCAACTTACAGCAGAAGTACCGTGTGTGGGCTTATTGTAACGGTCTCAATGAATAGGTTATAGATACATAGTTGATGATCAGATGACAATGGAGTAGGAAAGAATATTGAACATAAATTTGTTAGGGCTTCCAAGCTAAGCTATATTTAAGTTGGGGTTTTTAAAAGTTATAATTTAAGTTTACAGTTGTTAATATTTTCATTCGCGTTACCTATGTTCGGGCTAGCGGGCTACTACCACATGCCATATTATCAACGACATTTGCCTGGCAATAGCGAAATTTGAACCCGACGTGCATGTGAATCTCTATTTGTTAAAATGACAGGTATATACAATTTCTGCCCTTTTAACAAGAAATGACAGTTTTCATAATACGTTCCTTTTAACATACGAATCTACGTATTCGTATAATCTTCCGCGTGCACTGGGAAAAACGGGAAGGGGGAGGGTATCACTTTTCTCTTTTTATAAATAGCGATTCACGTGTTAACTAACGTACAGTGTTGACAGCATGGTGGAATCCGGCGACGTACACCAAAATGCTTCTTTTGTTATTTGTTTATCTTGTTTCATTCTGACTTATAGTTTTTCTTTTCGCTATAGGTATTTATCAACGGGGCCAGGTTTAATGAAATATAATTTTACGGAGGCATAAGTTATAATGTTTTAAAACTGGCATTGCTGTTGACTTACACACGTGTGTGATCATTCGCAAACGGGCGCAACGCATAGCTCGACCTAGAAATACATATGCTGTTCTGTAAGGTGATTTATTGGTCTGAATAGTGAACTTTTTCCCAGATGTAAGGTAAAGCGAAGATAATTTCGTCAGCTCTAAACAGCGCTGGTGAGGGGTGACATGATGTGAGTGTGCAGCAGCACCGTAATGAATGCCGAGAGGAAACGGGAGATCCCCGAGAAGACCCACCGACCAGCGGCATGGTCCTGTACGATTCCCACGTGCGGAAATGAATGGACCGACCCCGTCGGGAATCGAACCTGGATCGCTTAGGTGTGAAGCGAGTTGTCTAGCCACTGTGACAACCGCGGCTCAATTGGTTAGCAGCGTAGCGCCAGTTGTGTTTATAAACTGTCATAAAGCAAGCCTAACCAATGGTACAACAAATATCACAAAGTGCAATGTAGTAAGATAATTCCTGGGGACATAATTTTGAAATATGAAGAATGGCGAGACTTCCCGCGACGAATTCAACGCTGTCGTACTAATGACGCACTGAAAGAAAGTTGGCGCTAAGTAATCAGAATGTAGTTTCCTCGTAAGAAGCAAATTTTGCAATTAGCTACTTTATCCTCCCTCCCCTTTTTTTTTGCACACTAATTGTTTTTTTTTTTTTTGTTTTTTTTTTTTGGTAGGTTTTCCTAAATTTTAAAGGGTGATATAATGAATCATTGGCTCAGTGTGTTGTCAGAGTGATTTATCATATTTAATTATGTTTCATACGTGATTAATCACTGTTTTATGTGCAATTTTATATTTAGTTGTTAATCTTTTATTCGTAGACAATATTAGCAAGTACATTTACACAGTATGTTTACAGTAAATAAGTGTTGGTCGTATTTAAATTCGTAATTTAAGAGGGCGTTGTACGTAATTCAACGTTAAACGCATTAATCTATAACTGTAGGTTTCTAGAAGCTAATTTGCGAAAATTAAACAATGCCAATCCTAGACAATAGTTATAGCCAACGTTTTAAACAAAATTCTTTCCAGTGTTAAGAACTTCTGAGGCACAATCTCTGACACCGAAACCTCGTACATTTAACTGCGGCGCAAGAGATTGCGCGTAACGAGTTAGTAATTCTACGTAAATATTTACTCATAAAGTTGGCAAATACCATTATCTAGGATTGTCATAGAGTATTTTATCCATATTGGCTTCGAAAAAAGCGTAGAAATCAATTGATATTTTCAGCGTTCATTTATCTTCCACGCACGCTTAAGCGGCCCTAAGTGGATCAGCTATTTAGTAGTACGTCTAAGTATCAACACCAGTCTTGCTTGCCTGTCAAAGACAAGCCATGTCAACAAGGTCGTACGTAGCCAGGGGGAGGGATTGATGGTTCTAACATCCCCATTAGACACAACAAATTGAAACAAAAAAAAAATACATTAAAAATATTTTGACCAGTAATTCAATGTTTCGTTACGAAATTGTGCTAAAATAGCGCTATTTTGCACCAAATCCAAATTTTTCCGGGGGGAGGACCCCCGTCCCCCCCTTTTCCAAATGAAACTTGTTACGTCTGTGGGAGAGGAGAAAAGAAGGGAGAATGGACGGAGGGGGTAAAAGGGAGATAGTATATACTCTGTTTCGAATAACTCTAGTAAAATTTGACAGCTACTTATGGGTGATAACTATTAATATTTTGTAACATGCGTCACAATACATGACAAAAATTACAGTACAAATGGCCTACATAAAATTTTTAGGTGCATTTTTAGAACTAAAAATGCCGACTGACACTAGAGTAAAAACATATACAACACAAAAAAAATTCGTGCCATAAGAACTGTCAGATTTTGCTCAAGTTCAGGGGCGTCATTTAGGGGGGGGGAGGGGCAAATGCCCCATCCTGGATTTAGAATTTTAAGTGTATGAAATATATTTGTTGTATTTTGTTATTTAAATAATGCTAACACTTAAGCACATATAACTGAAGTTTTATTATTAACGTTTCTAATTTATACACATTTAATTAATAAAAAAGATGCAACAAGGTCACTGTCGCCGAAAAAAAACCTTGCCCCCTCCCCCAAAGAAAAACCTGAAATTACGTCCCTGAGCTATTCGAAACAAAGTACCGGTATACAGGTTGTCCCTGAATAGCGATTAAAGCTCTTCGTCTTGTTAGGTGATGCGACCTCGGGGGTAGCATAAGGTCGGAATGAGGGCTAGGGGACTGAAGCCAAGAAGGGGGAGAGGTAGTCAGCAAATTAGCCAGTCGCCATACTGATTTAATCTCAAAAGTACGTAACAGACTGTTATTTTTTATGTACTATGCTCTATAATTGATGT
Source organism: Medauroidea extradentata (assembly GCA_003012365.1). NCBI lineage: Eukaryota > Metazoa > Arthropoda > Insecta > Phasmatodea > Phasmatidae > Medauroidea > Medauroidea extradentata. The sequence goes on along the minus strand of PNEQ01082828.1, from coordinate 21,404 downwards.
TTTAGGTTGAAAACTCTATATTTTAGCCCTGTTTACACACCTTCTAATTAATATTTCCTATTTTTTTTTAATTTTCGTATTTATTTATGGCCGTTAAAATAATTTCACACAGCAAGCAACACAAATATCAAAATGTTTCCCTATTGTATGAACTTGGGCAGTAACATCGCTGTTGTGTGCATGTAAACAAGTCGGTCGTATTAGTCATAGCCACGTCAAGCGTTTGTCTGGTTACACTCCAGGTGATATATGCTCCATCTGGACTCTCATAACATCTTTGGATGCGACGAGTAAAATGATGCAGAACATTTATGGTTCCAGATTCTGAGAAACACCTGAAAATCGACTCCTCTCCCCCCCCCCCCCCCCCCCAGTTGTGGTCTCTCTGATTCTTGATCTGCGTTGGTGTAGCAGCAGATAGCAGTATGCGACATCCACCAACGCGTCAAGTGGGCCGAGCTACCAGTCCGGGAGGGGGGCAGCTGTGATGTACAGGTCGCATCGCTCCAGGGCGATTCCGGATGGATACCCGATTGGAGTCACTCGCACGATCTCACACATGAGATTCGTGTGTGATGATTAGAGATGATGGTTTATCGCGGGAAAGCTTGACAGTATGCTGGGTTCCAACGCTCTTTCAGCTAATGAAAGATCAGTGGCTTTCGCTTGTACGCGGAGTTGTTTCCCTATTTGACTGAACCAATAAGAATCCCGCTATTGTAATATTTGATGCCTATTATTGGTCTGCAAGCAGCTACGTTGTGTCAGACGTATATCACCTAATCATACATGTCCCAAGAAATCACAGTGTTTTCAAGGGTACTTTGGCACGAAACATTTTCGCGACATACCATCATTAGAGAAGGTGATTTATCGCAGGAAAAGTTGACTGTTTGCTAGGTTTCAATGTAACGTATTCAGACTGAGGCTTTTATTTCGTTACTGGCGAGTCACTATTTGACTCGGCCAACGATAACTCCGGTGCACTACTACTGAACGTCTGAGATTCGTCTGTAAACAGCTATACCGTGGCACATAACCGTCGGCCAACAATACATGACGCAGGACACACACTGATTTGCAGAAAACGCTGGCAGAAATCATTCTCGCGATAAATCACCTTCTCTAACCATCATCTCTAGTGATGATATCGAAGGTAGACGGGATATCACTGGGAGCGGCAGTTTCCACTTGTCCTTTCATTTTGGACAATGATCTCCATTACGTATCTTAGTCACCTTCACTCGTTTGTTATCGCGCAATGTAGACACTTTAGGATAAGGTTAATTCTGCTACAGGTCGAAAAGAAAATGTGTTTCCTTATTGGAGCGTTTGGCGCAGGGAAAAATGCTGCCGCTAGTTTCGCTGCTGTCGTTAACGAGTCTAACCAAACACGAGGCAGTAGTAAAATTAAATGTAACTAGGCGTGGTAAACATAGGAGTAATTTAACTTAATTTTAAAGAGAAATCAAACCGATTTTGTCTTTTAAATTGTCAACTTGTGTAACTTATAATTCACGAAAGCTCTATGATTTGTCACTTTACACTCCTTACTGATACCAGCGCTCAAACAGCGCTCAAGTGGCAGAAATGTTCTGTGCCAAGTCTTGAAAGTTAACATATAATTCTCTTGCAATGATTCTGAATGACAAATTAATGAAACATTGCATTATTATTTATGTCAGGCAGTTAACTAAGAATATGTCCTATGCTTTGTCGAAGAGTAAAATGTTATAATACAATTTGAATAAATGTTATGGATCAAAAACTGAAAATACAATAACACTGTCTAACACTCTACCTTAATACCATCACCGTACGTGCTGGATGCGTGAAACTGTGTACGTGTCACGTGGGGAGATGGTGCCAGGGGAACTGCGGTTTACTTGGTCCGCGGCGCTTCGCAACACAAACTTGGCGTGCAGAGTCGCTCCAGGGGTCGTGTAACTGCTTCGAGAAACTCGCTCGCTAAACTGTTGCTGGAGATGTGACGTGGTTTGGGGAGGGGAGGGTAACGTAATGAGAGTCTTGAGAGACGGCGTTAATTGTGAGAAAACACAGGCATCGGCTCGCAGGTAACTTCCCCGCGTCTCCCTCGAGGGGGGTAACTTCTTCGCTCACCGAAGACGATAATGGGTGGTAAGGGGACAAAGATAGAGGGTTCCTTTGAAGTTGTCGCCGCCAACGAATCGAATCATGTTGCGCGGAGCCAAGTCATTAAGAAATTTAGCCGCTTAATCGAGTTAAAATTCGGAACTTCATTTTCGCTCGTTCGGATGCCTTGTTCTGTACGTCTTAGCGGCTTACTGGTTGTTCACCCTCTCCCGCGTACTCTCTTCTGTGCTATCGTCAATCCTTCTTCCGATATCTGTACCACCTCTCCCTTCTCCCTGTGCTATCGTCAATCCCTCTTCCGATCTCTACACCACCTCTCCCTTCTCCCATCCACCCGTATTCAAATGTAAACATTTTACTGCTGACAAGTGTTCGATGTGGCTGAACGAAATTGAGGCAGAATTACTTCAGACGGCTTACGGAAATTCCGCTTGGAAATAGAAGACTACGGCCGTGAAAAGAATACGAAGAGGGGTCCCAAGATGCGTCAACCCCCAGCCTATGTGTTTTCTTTTCACTGCACGAGTGTTAAAATAAACAACAAAACCGATGGAATATTGCTTAGTTGTTAAGCTGACAAATAGTATCAGATTCTCGTTTACAGTAAGATCACATTGTTCAACAAATGCAGCTTTTAGTGTTTTTTTTTTCTGGCTGCCAGAACCATTGTCGAAATTACCTATCGGCTGTTCAAGATAAACTAAGCATTGCTTACAATTTTCTGTGAGCCATTATACCGCCGTCTTTACTATTTTAAATACGAAAACTTCTATGTCAGGCTGGAGTTACAGTCACGCGTCTCGCCCGTCAGTAACGTGACCTTAAAAGCAATCGTAGGCTTCTAATAATTCCATCCGTCCGGTCGTCAACAGCTGGGCAAGCTCTAATTTTTGACGCGGCGACGCATGAAAGCACATCCTTCTAAAGATGGCGGCGATCTTTCAAAAGTTTAATTTTAATAAGAAGGCTGTGAGGTTTGTTTTATTTTATAATTGTCTTGCGTAGTTTTTCAAATGCATGCATTTAAACTACGGCCGAGGTAATTTTGCCATACGGAAAACATTAAAATACTAACAGAAATTATTGCCTGTACATAATGATTACTGAAATTGAAACGTACATAATTCCCCTCAACAGTTTACTTATTTTCAGATATTAATTAGTATATGTTATGTTCACAAAAAAATTTTTTTAGTGAAAAATCAGCGCTTGCATTTATTAGCAGCCATATACTAATTAATAAATATCTGAAAATAAGTAAACTGTTGAGGGGAATTTTTTTACGTCCAACAGACGTTTTCTGTTTTGTACATTGATAGCATTGCAAATTAAAGGAATAACGACGGACGGATGACGGATTGTTGTAAATCGCTAGTTTTGTAGACGGGCCGTCGACGTGCGGATGGACGGACAACTGACGGATGATTGTAACTCCACCTTAACTAAAAACTACTGTAAACATTTCACAACTCTCCAAACTTTACTTATATAACCCCAATAAATAAATTTTTATTGTTGTTATTATTTTTATTATTATAAGTATTAGGAAGTGCTCAGTTTAAACTAACCTCGTATAAAACTGCTCAATGTCGCTTTTTAAAGCACTGAAAAGTACTTGTCTGTGTAATAAAAATATTGTATTCTTGAAGTCGTGCAGTGCTTTTACTTACACAGTAAATTATTCCATGTATTTGTTAAGGATAGTTTTTACTATTTTGTACGAATAAAAACAGTAAGATTATGATTTTTTAATGCTCGCACGTAAATAATGAAGTGTAGTTTTTTTATTAGTGGGAGACGGCATTTATTTTAATGTCTAGCAGTGGGGTAATATTTTGTACAAAATACGAACACAAAATTACAAATATAGTTCCTTACCTGCGCCATTTAAAAGGCGTAAAGATACAAATTTACTGAGATAAAAAATGGCTTCAAAATACTCGTTTTACCTTGAACAACCTCTAGGAAAGTATGGTTTAAAACCGTTTGCAATGAAGTTCGAAATGCCGTGTCGCTTCAACGAGCCAAGCGCTGAACTAGCATGCATACTTCCCGCCGAACGGTTTTTACTATGGGACATTAAGCTGTGACCATATAATTTTATTGGTGGAAAGTCTGTAGCAAAGTTCAGTGCAGGTCGCAACCTGAGTTTCACATACATCCGGTTAGTACATTTTGAAGTACGGAAGTCTGAAAAGGCCGTTTTTAGCCATGTTGGAGGGCTTAGAAACAATGTTTTTTTATGAGCGTGGCGTCTTAACAATGAGGTTCCGACCTTGTCTGAAGTGTTTTCTTTTCGTATGTTGGTACAATGGGCACACGTGGAATATTTTCGTAGAAAAAACCTGTTAACGAACACGCTGCAGCGTATTTGAAGTGTGAGGTAGGCGGCCGCCTTAATGTTTACAAATTGAAATAACATATTATTTCCTCCCGAGCTGTAGTAATGTGTGAACTGCAAGGTCATGATATAAGGGACCAGTGTCTCGGGGGATGGTGAACAAGGAAGGAATCGGCCGTGGCCCATTGTGATAAAACCATCCCAGCATTCACTGCAGGAGTGATTACGTAAAACTACTCTTGGCGAATAATTTATTGTGCAGTCGTCGTTGCTGTCTTGTCAGCACTACCTATATTTATAGATGCTTTTCGCGGTAAATTGAGCACTTTTACAACCTTGGTTATTCCCCCTCCCCCTTTTTTTTAGACAAATTTGACGGTGTTATGCATCAGTAGACAATGCACCAATTGTAAGGTATCAGTAAAAACATGCTAAAACTTTGTGAGATTTGAAACATTCTTACAAAAATCATTTAGTCCTAGAAAGTCAATATTTATAACACAACGGTATAAGACTAATGTACGTTTTGTAGGACTGATTCAAAGCTGAAGAATATTTTAAACAGATGTAACAATTGGCACTAGTCTAGTGATGCATAACATCGTTCAATTATATCTTCGTAATTTGATAACATGAACAGCAGTAATTACTTAGTGTGAAAATCTCATCGTATTTTAAAGTTAACGTCCGAGGCCACGGACGACTAAGGCTATAATAAGAATAATCTTTCTACAATTGTTATTGACAAGACGGTCGTTAAAGTAAACGTGCACCCTTTACCGTATACAGCCTATAATCTGGGCAGGTAGTAGTCATTTTGTCCTACGCTGTCAAGAATGTCCTTGGCCTCGCTGTGTTGTTTCTTGAGAGGAAGGGGATTAAAAATAACGTAGGTTGCAGTTTACACAACAATATTATTTCTGAAAATTTGGGCTTTAACGAGTGGCAGGGTTTTGTAAAAATTGTGTACATAGGGCCTACGCCTACATTGTGGTTGAACTGCGTTGCAGCAGATTAGAAATACGTGTTTATTTGCACATCTATTTTACATGTTTACAGTGTACCCAACTGCGGAAATAAAACATTTATTTTTAGGGAAGAAGTACCAGTTGCTTAACAAATTAAATTTTTAGAATAACTGTTTAAGGGAAGAGGGCCAATCTGAAATTTGTATTTCGATTATCAAATTGCATATAACATTAGTTAATGATATCATACATGTCTGTTACATATTAGTAAAAGAATTATATAATTTTAAGGTTTTAGTAACTAAAACATCTATTATATTATATTTGTACGAGAAAAGTGTTAGTTATGAGAACTTTGTTTGTAAATAAATTTTCGTAGCTTCCCATGAAAATATTTTATTACGTAGTTTTCACGCAAGTGCATGTTAAAATTTAAAATTTGTCTAAGGGACCTTACAAAATAGTGAAAACCAGCGACTTGCTACTTCAGAAATTCATAAAAACATAGAAACAATTTTGCATCAATTTTTTTTTTCTCTTTTTAAATTTTAAATTCAAAAAATACGAGAATTTATGATGTTTTGAATGAAATCTTGTCTACAAACCCATTAAAAATAAATTATTTCTGTTAATTTGTGTGTATTGGTAAGTGGCGCATGTAGGCTACAGAGACGTAAAAAAACTGCCTAAAGAAGTATGGTGACTAGACATTCTGATGATATTACTAATTAGACTTGATAATAATTTTCGTGAATAAAACCAACGTGGATAGGTTTACATATAGGCGCCCTACCGTCAACTAAGGTTACTCGAGTCAAAAGGAAAACTTTGGATAACATTTTTATTTCTCACACACACGGCCGCTGTAAGGATTAGGAGAAACAAAAGTGACTATTATTGAAAACATATTATGATTTCTTTACTACTGGAAAAAAAAAAAATGCCCGAAATTGCCTTGGTGTCATGTACCGTACATTATAGTCGAGAAAAATATATCCTGTAGATAAAAAAAAAACTATTTTAATCAGTGTAATGGTTGGTTATTTCCTATGAGTATAAAAACATTTTTTTACAATGTAGACTGTCTTCGATCATAAAACCCATGTATATATAAAGTTAATTTCACATGTTTAGTGTCCGGCCCTGTGGCGCAACGGATAACGCGTCTGACTACGGATCAGAAGATTCCAGGTTCGAATCCTGGCAGGGTCGGTTAATTTTTTTTCTGTATTGGAAATTATTATAATTTTGTAGTTGTGTTTAAAGTTATTCAAATTTTTACATTTTCTAACGTATTTATGGCGTACTTACCATTAATACCATTTTTTTTACCAATAGCTATTGACTTTTTCATAGTTATTCAAGATCTAAAAAAACATATCTAAACTGAATTTACGCCGAATGCTTTGCAACTTGGATTACTTATTTTTATTTCGTTAATGTCATTGGCGCTAAGATTTCAGATAATTTAGTCGATACAATTCATGATATTTAAACTGAGGTTGTACAAACAAACAAAACAGTAAAATTAAAAGAATGCATTCTGTAACAGTTTTGCGCCATAAGTATTGAAACAAAAGAAAAGTGCCTAGATTAAATGTGAAAATTTATAGAAGAAGCAGTCATTTAAATGTATTAAGAAACATTTTATTTATTAGTCCACATCGGTAGATATTGAGAAATGCATCTTGTGGGTGTAGTGTGTGAAGGTTACTAAAAGAAACGTTTGTGTTTGTAGTTAAGGTATAATTTTTTACATTAGTGATATTTTGTTTAACTGAGAAAGGGACAGCTCCTGCTATAATCATATTTATATAATTTTGTCACAATGTACGTTGCAGGCTAGTCAGAGTAGAGTAAGCGCATTTATAGACCACTCTGTCAAGTATTTAATTTAATTTTAACATGTCATCAGACGTTAATTTTTTTTAGTACGGTGGAATTTTAACACTGTCTTTAGTGTCTGTTACTTGCTGTGCTATGTTTATGTTAGTAGGTTGGAAAAATAAACACATTTGCTGAAGGGAAAGTAGTAAGCAGGACTAATAAAAGTGCTGATTTTCTCGTTCTATACAGACATAATTTTTTTTATGATTTAGGTATAAGGCATAGCTACTTATTTCCAACAGCCATGCTTCCATGTTTCTACTGTTTTGCAAATAATTTTTTTTTAATATTATTTATTTATTTATTTATTTTATTCCCCTTAAACGAGAGCAAATATCACAAATTTGTTAGTAAGTTTTGTTAAAAATATTATTTTTCCGTGATAACTATTTTTCCAAGACAAGAAATTGTCATTAACTAGTCCTAAAATCATAGTTTTCTCTGTAGAAACTTTTTATTTTGCATCCAGACAGAAGTTCTCAATATTTGCAACAGAAATAGAAGAATTTTTCTCGTCACGTTTTTCTCACGGCAATGTGTGTGTGTGTGTGTGTGTGTGTGTGTGTGTGTATGTATATATATATATATATATATATATATATATATATATATATATATATATATATATATATATATATATATATATATATATATACACACACACACACGTGGGAAATAAATAAACAGAGTGTACATTCCATTGTTCCCACCAGAAGTATAAAATTGAGGACGCAGTAGAACATATTTATTTGTGAGTGGTTGGTGCTAGTAGGTATCAAAAAGTGCTTGCGTCATACATACTACAGGCGTACTTATTTGTCGAGTGGAAATTCAAAATTATCTAAGTGCCATATGGGACATGCAATCTTTCAACTCTAATTAGATCTTTTAAGAAAATTATTGGGACTTAGTCCTTACAGTAATTCGGTGTCTTTTGGCGTTTAGATCATTTAGAATTTCAACACTACGTTTTTACAAGTGCCTTTTATATTTGTGTGTACTGATTACTGACACTGTCGGATTTCGACCAAATGTTAAAAAGCTACGATCACAAGAGGAAAGGAAAAAAGAGTGAACGTTACGAGAACAGGGGCTGTCTAGAAAAGGGAATGGGGAATGTCAAGTGAAAGAGAAAGCTTGTTTATAATGTGACAAACGTCTTTGTGTATCTGATAGTTTGTCACCGACAATAGTTAACACAGATTCAAGTAATATGTATATATAAGTATTAAAATGGCATATATATGTATGAAAAGGCTTCCAGTGTAATGTGATTCAACTTCTGCAGGGCAGAATTTCTGTGACTGAGCAAGTCTGTTTAGTGTAAATTTGATTTTGCTGAAAGTTTTACAGTTAACGAGAAAAATGAGTTAGTGAAAACAGTAAGATACGTAATTAAAACAGTAAAAAAAAAAATGTTTCTCAGTGGAGGCGCCGGGTATCGATCCCGGTACCTCTCGCATGCTAAGCGAGCGCTCTACCATCTGAGCTACGCCCCCTGTGATGAATCTTGAGCTTAATATTTAACTATTTAAACCTTTGTACTTAGTTTCAAGGGGTTTTTTTTTTTTACGATTATGGTATTGTTATATTGTTCATATGCTGTATCGATGTTAGCATCGGCTCAGCGAGGAAATATGTTGCAGGTTAGGTTTACGAATCAAAAGCAAAATCGTATCCAGGTTGTTATGGTGTATAATTTCATATATCTGGACGCCAACGAAATAAATCTTTAAGGCTAAATGTATTTTCGTTAGTTGTACAGAAATTTTTTTTCTAACGTCAAAAGCGCTTTCTAACAAATTGAAACATCAAAAAATTGGTCAGTGATAAACTTTTTTGCTATTCAAGTTACATAGGGGATGAATGCGAGGAAGTTGTACGTAATGAGCTAAATCAGTTTTTAAAAGAAACCCCACCTCAATAGCTTTAGCCGTTCTCTTGTTTATAGCTGTCCGTTATATTTACTGACTATGCAGTTATGTCTGGAAAGGTTAATAAATAAGATACAATCTGTCTTTAGTAAGCAGTTTTCTTCGTCCCGTGTCCTAAACTGGTTACGATTCGTTGTGTGCGGTGACTAATTTTGAAACCAAATTTCATGTGTATAATTTTTTTTTGTGTGGAAGGCAAAATAAAATGTCGTAATATAGGTAGACTACGAGAAAGGGAGCGAAATATTGTATTCGTCTTATTCCAGTATTTTTCACATACAACTAACGCATTAAGGAAGCTTTAGAAGAAACAGGATGTTGCAAACAAACCATTTAAGCTAATAGGAAGAAACAATAGCAACACAGTATATCAAAAAAATATAAAACATTTAAATGATAAAGTAAAGACAAACAATAAATAATTACCGTAAACAAATGTAAGTCAATTGTCCTTCATATCTACTACTAGTACCGTCAAGTGCCATGTAGCGGTGACTTTGTGCCACCTCAAAAGTTTTATTTTTAGGTTACTTGAGTAATAAATAAGTAACACGAGGTCAGTACTAAAACCCAAATAGTTAATTCGTCCATTAAAATTTTATAATTTTTCATTACATGGCCCCCAAAATAAACGCTTTATGTGGCACAAAGTCATCCCAACTTGGCACAAAGTCACCCCACTTGACGGTACGGTAACTATATTTAAAATCGTAAATTAGAGCAAATATAAAAATAAAACTCTCATACAATTTGTTTATAAAGTTTTGCTACGTCGAATAATTTGTTTCCTTAACAAAAAAAAAATGTATCTGGTTTCGGTAAGTTTTTGACTGGCGAAAATTCTTAATTACCTTCAACTTTGTGTTTAAATATTGAAAAACTACATAATATATAGTAAAACAAATTTAAACAATACTGGTAAACATATTGTTTTACATATGCTCTCGTTTAGGCTTAATATATAATTATTAAAGAAGTAGTAGAAATGAGTGATACGCCCAAGTTGACCTCACGGCTGAACATTATTAGTATACTCTCCTTTGTTTGATAACCGAGCATGGTGGAGCAGTAATCAAACACTCGCCTCGCACTCGGGAGGACCTGGGTTCGACCATCCTGATATCTGTTTACTAGGTTATTCCGAAATCACTCCAGGCGAAAGCAGTCTACCGCAATTTTCATCACTATGTTTTTATTTTTATATTTATACCAGTTTTTTTTTCTCGTTTTAGACACAAAAGGTGACTAAATTATGCTCTTGTAAAAAAAAAATTTATCTCACATGTTTTTTGCGTAATGGTTCGTTAAAGCCAAAATTTGCATGTTTCCGTTTAAACAGCGACACTAAAATATAATCACTTACCAAACTGAAAAAAAATCCACAGTAAATAACAATGTTGTAGGCTACAAATTCAGCTGTGTTAAACCCCAAAATTAAATATTTTTGTATTTAAAACAAATTCTTGAATTTTTCAAACTTTTGTTTTAAATTTTAGCATTTTTATATAAATACAAAAAGTTTTTACCCTTTGTTTTCATGCACGTGAAATTATAGCCTGCGACGTCTTTATCCACTGTGAATTTTTTCAGTTTGGTAAATCAGTTGGTTTTATTGTAGGTCTTAAAACGGAAACATGCTGATTTTGACTTTAACAAGCCATTCCACGAAAACTATGAGACTTAAATAATTTCATAAGCGCCAAATTTAGTCACTTTTGTGTCTAAAATAAGAAAGAAAAATCTGGTACAAATAAAAAATACATGGTGATGAAAATTGCTGTATACCGCACCCTTAACAAAGACCATGAAGGACCATTCGTGCATGTTTTGTGTTATGTATCAATGTGCAAAATACTTTTTAAAAATAATTATATGAAATATTTAACTGTTTACATTACTTTCTACTTTACTACAATATTAGTTACAATGGCAACAGCCATGTCTCTAAAAATATATAATAATTTTGCAATACATTTTCTCTCAGACGCACCTAACGACATTGTTATATTAAATTTGCACTCATGTGCTTGAGTAGGACCTACCTTGGTGAAAGTTGTTATAGGAATATAATTTACAAATACAAATGTGAGAAATGAAAAGAAAGTGTGGTGTAGCTAAACCGACAGGGTGTTTGTACTAGCCGTCTGAAATATTCTCTGTGTTCAACCTGCCACCAAAATTATAACGTTCCACGCATCTTATAATAAAGTCATAGAAACAAAATTTAGAATATCGTCTTCCTTTCGTCCGCTGATACTCCCCATCTAATATTCTGTTGAATATATTCCAGTGTTTTACACACATGTACTATTAACTCAAGTAAGGAAGTTTTCAAAGTAACCGACTTTTCCAAACGAACAATTTACGCTCTTAGGAAGAAAATACAGCAACAACCTTTAAGTAACCTGAAAAGTTGAAACTGAAAATTGCCAGGATCCAGTACTGCCAATAGTGTCAAAAGGCGTGGGAACCACATCCATGTAATAAATCAGTGAAGCAAGTTCGGTGTAGAGATGCCTCTTTTGATCCGCATTTTCCCTGCCACATCTTCTTCATCTCCGTCAAGTCTCAGGGGTCGCGGTGGCCAAACGGTTAGACCATTTGCCACCCACCAAGGCGATCCGGGCTCGATTACCAGAGGGACCGATCCCCGGATTTTCGAATGTTGGAATAGTGCCGGATGATGTGATGGCGAGCGAGTTTTCTTAGGGATCTCCCGTTTCCCCCGCACCATCATTCCGGTACTGCTCCATACAAGATGACACCCCTCACCAGCGCTAGAAGACCTCGAAAATCTCTCTCACTCACTCCTTCAAATCTTCATATCGCACATCCTTGGTGGAGAAAATAGCATTACGCGGAAAGATCTATGGTTTTTTGTAACATTTTTTGTTCCTGTAGATGTTGGCATGCAATTCTGCAACATTCTGTACGAGGCAACACATACCAACTAACCATACTCTATGGATTTAGTGATTATTATTACATAGCTAAGTGTGAAGTCATAATACATTTATTTGAACAAGGTACGAAAAGATTCAGATATTTAACACAATTAAAACATAGATAGTGAACAATGATTCTTTTGTGTAAATCTCTAGTGTGTAAAATTAGTAAAGAATCCGAAGTAACAAAAAATTATATAAACACATGAGACATGAAGACTGAATGAAAAATGTTCGTTAGATAATAATGCTTATGTTAGTGTACTTGAGAGTTTTGCTATCAGTGATTGGGATTTGATAAATAGTTTGGGGTATGTTACATAAATGAGGTTTAAGGCAGGACAATTTTCTAAATATGTTCAGTTGAAAGTAAATTTTAATTGTGAGTCAAAATGTTTAATTTGTGTAATTAAGGTAATGATTTGCCAAAACTGTCCTTTCTCTGTGATCTGCAATTGAATGAAGCGTTATAAAAAAATTACTTGTCAGAAGTGGGATTCGAACCCACGCCCACAGAAGTGGACTGCGACCTGAACGCAGCGCCTTAGACCGCTCGGCCATCCTGACTCGATAGCAAGAAGGCCTTAAAATCTGTATTTGAAAAGTCGTGCTATATTAATGAATTTTTATGCACGAATATTATTGTCTATAGACTATTTTTGCAGAGTACTATATTCTATAAATCTATGCTAATTGCTAACTTGTTTGTTTATTATGAATAGGGTGGTGACTAACATAAAGTTAATAAATTCACACAGCGTCCTCAAGGCAGACGTATTACCTGCTGGGGTAAAGTGGTTGGATCGCTGGCGACGGATACAAGATAAATTGTTTACATTCTCACGACACTATAATTCAGATCAGTAATAAGTTAAAAATTAATTTGATACTAATAGCAATATACTAAAAATACTGAAATTTGAGAGAGTTCTACTGCTTACGTTCTTTGAAATTTAATAAGTATATTTTGTCTTAATTTTCGTAACATCTGTTTTTGTTTGATATTAAATTTATCGGGAAATCCCATATAATAATTTATATATTTTATGTTCGTGGTTCATTAAGAACGTTTCCCCCCTTGGCCAAATTTTTTCTCTGGGTAACAGATGAAAGCTTAAAATTCTTTTAAACAAGAAATACGTCTGATTGTTACTGTCCATTTGTATACCGGTAGTGCAGCGAAAAGCAGTTATTGTATTTAGATACGCATAAATAAAAGTTTCTCTTTTGACATGAAAAACTGGACTGTCCAGAGTAATTCAGCATTTCGCATCGAGTGCACAATTTTTTTTTCGTCATGTATGGGCATGTGGCCGACTCCATGATGACCTCAGGGGCGTCATTTTAGGTTTTTCTTGGAAAGGAAGGGGGGGGGGGGCAAAATTTTTTTGGCGACAGTCACCTTGTTGCATTTTTTTATTAATTAATTAAGCATGTATAAATTAGAAACTTTAATAATAATAAAACTTCGGTTTTATGTGCTTACGTTAGTATTATTTAAATAACAAAATACACAAAAACATATTTTACACATTTCCTTCTAAATTCAATGAGGGCATTTGCCCCCCCCTCCTTTTCCCACTGCCCCCACCCCCTTAAATGACGCCCCTGGATGACCTATACAACTGACCCGACCTCACCCTTTCATCTCTGAAGATGCTGTCCAGAACAGTTCTCATCCAATAAAGGTTGTCCACGAATTTTTTTTAATTCTCGTGGATTACAGATACTCTTGTTCAGCTTATTCGTGTCTATATCAGTACCAGAGTTAGTACTGTATTTGTTATTTCACTATTCGCACCAACTCGTAGAGGTTTCTTGGTTGTTTCGCTCACAATGTGCTCATCAAGGCCATTGTCCTCAGACACCAAAGAATCAGAAATTTTATCCCTTCTGAAACATATCCAGAATACTAATTGCATCTCTCGTCACTTCAACCGCTTACATAGTATTTTTGAAAGCATAAACTTACACCTAAAGCACTAAATTAAGTTATTGATATTTACGTGTATTTTCAGGTTATGTTGCAGCCTTGGCGCTAGTTCACACCTGTACGTTTGACTAAATTGTACACGTTACATTTTTTTTTTTTTTTTTTTTTTTCATTGAAATTCTTAAAATGTGCCCAGAATTTGCACAATTACATTTCGTTGTATAGACGATGTTCCAAAGTTACCAAAAAATATTAATTTGCGTTCAAAAATGTATGAAATCGCTCAATTCAGCTTCCAAAAACAACCAAGCAATACACTCCATTCAACTTCTGCACTCTGTGATTATAAAAAAACATACTCAACACAGATTGTTATACATATAGTGGAATGAAACTTGAGAATGTGCATAATCGTCGTACACAAGTGGTGGCGATTGTTGTAATTTTATTATCTCCATAAATGATAGCATGAGCTTAATTTGTACGATTGTACACAGTGGGTCTGAAAGCTTGCAAGTAATTCAGAGTCTCGTGACCATTGGTGTACCGGGCATCGTATTGTAAGAACTAAAGTTTTTTTTTCCCCCTTAGACATTCGCTATTTGAACGCCTCTAGCTATATATCACAAAATTCATGTCTACTGTTAGCTTTATTAATGTTAAATATATAAAACTACTAATTTAATGTTTGGTAAATTAAATACTTTATTTGAAATGCTGTGGAAACGGTGTCGCAAGAATTTTTTTGTGTTCAATATCACTTTCGAAATCGGAGACAAGGGAAGTCTATTAAAATATTTTTAATTGATTAAAATTCAAGTAGTTTAGCAGTAACAGCAGTTTGAATCATTATTTGACTGTACATAATTTACATAAAAAAAACTAGTGACAGGTGGTACATTGTAACAACTCGTGACTTAACCTGATCGTTATATTGCTACGTTATTTCTTCCTCAAGTAGTTTATTGAAAAATTACTAATGTGAAAGAAATCAGAATATTGCTATACATGTACTCCATTGTACTCAAGATACAGTTGCACACATGTGGCACATGCATTTAAAAATGCTTCAGTTTTGAAAATAGAATGTTGAATGTAGAAACTCGAGCCAAAAGTTCTATTTGTGCGCAGCTTGTATTACTTAAACGTTTTACAAAAGTGTTCTTTTTTTTCTTCTTCTTAAATACATGAAGTGTATTTTTTTTTACTGAGTTTAGCGTGCTTGCATTATTTAAGATTTAAACGTAAATTTTAACATACCCTATGGAGGCAAAATTAAGCCTCCCAAACTTTTTTTGTATAGAAAATGTAAAAATACTGTGATGTCCTGTCCACCCGCAAGTATATGTATTATTGTTGTTGTTATTAGTGTTATTACTAATATTATTAGTATTACTATTATATAAAACAAATTAACTTAACAAGAAAACACAAATTATAACACTAGTCGCGAAGGGATAGGAACAGAAAGCCGCAAAACAATGACGTGGGTCGTGAGGTTGGTCTCGCCGCTGGGCAGCGCTCCAGTCGTGTTTTAGTTCTCAACTATAGTGCTAGAGCGCTCTACTTCCCGGGCTAAGACAGTGGCGCGGTGCGGTGGTCAGCGGTGCCACGCGACAGTTCTACGTGAATTTATAATACTCAATTATTTATTTTTTATTTATAATACAGGCCTAATACCGTAAAGTGAGGATACTTTGCCCCTGCCTGGGTAACTTAGCACCACCTAATTAATTTCAATTCAAATGAAAATTTCAAGAAACCCTTTACGTTCAAGTGTAGTTAATTACTTCTGCTGTGAATGGAGAATTTTGTATGTTAAAGAAAGCTTCAAACATTTAATTTAAACAAAAAAAAATAGTGGTAAAAATTTTAGTATAGTAAAAAAAATTGCGTGTTATTTCAGAAAACAGGTTTCCATGTAGAATTCAAGGTTTCTGTGTCGTTATTTAGTACGTTTCGTGCTGAAAAAATCATTTGCACTTCTCTTTTCAATTAATTAATTAATTTATTTATTTCAAGCATCACACACTCCTCAATACATATTGAGAGTGATTTGTGAAAATATTTACACAAAGGAAATACATTGCTACATACGTTGTTTGTATAAAACACTACAGCAAAACACGCACATATCAGCACTCTAATTACAAATCAACTTACTACAATAAAACACAAACCTATTTGCAGTTAAATTACAAATTAACAATAATATACCAAATACATGTTACCTGCCTTTTTAAAATTATTTTATGTAATCATTTATTGAGTAAAGAGCTTCATTTATTAAAAATTCTTTTAGGTTTCTTTTAAATTGCTTGTTTTTAATTAAACCCTTTAAACTTGTTGGTAGTTTATTTATTAATTTAGTACTAGCATATTCCGGACATAACGAGAATTTGTTGGTTCTGTGTGAGACTACTACAAGTAATTCACTCGCCTGTCTTGTGTTATGATTATGGATATTGCTATTTATAACTTTACTTATGTAATTAACTGAAAAAAGTATGGTATGGCAAAAAAAAAATGCATGACAGAGTCATAATTCTTAGTGTTCTGAACAAATTCTTACACAAGAATTTACTGTTCCTACTTGTTATGATTCTAATGATTTTTTTTTTTTGTAATCTAAACAAGTCAGCTGTTTTTGTTGTGTTCCCCCAGAAAATAACACGATAACTCAAAATAGAATGCACATTTTCAAAATATAAATTTTTTAATGCTTCCATAGTGCAAGTATGTTTTAATGTATGAAATACAAAACAAAAGGAACTTAATTTTTTTACAAAGCGTTTGCAGTTGGTCATTCCAGTTGAGAGTGTAATCAATGGTAGTTCCCAAGAATTTTGTTTTCTCTACTATCGTCAACTGTTCATCTCCTAAGCGATAACTGATTTCAGACATATTTGTTTCAGCATGGTCTTTTTTTTTTTTTTTTTTTAAGTATACTTCATAATCGCAGACTTATCTACATTTAGCACCAACTTATTGTTTTCAAAACATTGTTGCATACTAGGTTGTTCGGAATAAAGTGAGCACTAAAGATTTAACCTATCAAAAAAAATCCCCAGCAGTTTCTATGCACATAATTCAACGTCAGTGATAGTTACCTTACAATTTGTACGGTTGGCAGCGATTTTCTGAATACAGTTCCGTGTATTTTCCTATTTAAATACAAGAATACAGAAATAAAATCAACTGAAATTGACGTATTTACATTTTATATAGTAAATAAACTTTTTTTTATAAAACTATACAGGTTCCTAGCGACTGCACAATTTATCTAACACGCGTAAACATCAAGTGGTGTGTCCAGAGGTTAGACATTTCCCGTCGTAAATCGTTACGCGCGGCAAGATACGAATTGGCTGAAAATAGAAATTTAACAGGGCTTATGCAAGTGCTCATTTTATCCTGAACTGCCTATAATTATTGTTTGTAAAGTCTATTACCCAGATCAGTCTTATTTTGGCTCTTTACTAGAATATTTGTGTCGTCTGAAAACATTACCGTACTTCCAAGATCTATTCTTTTAGGATAAACATTAATAAAAATTATAAATAGCAAAGTTACCAGTATAGAACACTGTGGCGCCCCTACCTTAATTGGCTGGAGTTCTAATAAGTAATATTCTAGGTAATTACTAGAATTACTATGAGAAATTGAAGTTATTTGTATTCTATTACTTAAATATGATCTAAATAAGTTATTCACATTACCCCTTATTCCATATTTTTCAAGCTTGCATAGTCAAAGTTCATGATCGACGCAATCAAATGACTTAGTCAGGTCTGCAAAAATACCATTAATTAAAGTTTTATTGAATCAGTAATTATTTCATTTTATAAATTTGTAAATAGCTTGGTCAGTAGATTTTCCTGCTAAGAATCCAAATTGTGAAGGAGAATTTGTGTAATTTTTTAGTATAAAAGGTGTTAATTTTTCAAAAAATATTTTTTCCAAGTATTTTTGTTAGAGACCTATTGGTCTAAAATTGTTATTTTCTATTTAATTACCCTTTTTATGTTGTGGTAGTATTTTTGTGTACGTTAATCTGTTTGGAAAGTGCCTTTAATAAGGCAAGTATTATAATTAGTAAGTGGAATTTTTATTTGATGTATCCTTTTTTAATCACAGTGATTGGGATTTTATCTAATCCTGTTGATTCCTTTAGCTTTTAGCTTGTCAATTACTTTTATTATATCTATGATTTCAATTGGTGCAAGAAATATGGATTTACTTATTTCCCAATTGTTATCCAATTTGCCATTGTGTATAGAATTTTTTGGGGTTTTGCTAGAATTTTTAAGAATATTTTGAGGAACCTCTGCAAATAAAGTATTAAAAAGGTTAGGTATTTCTTGAGCATCATTATAAAATTTACCATTTACTTCAATTTGGAAATTTTCATGTCTTTTTGAAGTATTTATTTCTTCTTTCAATATGTTCCACACAGTTTTTAGTAGAATTGTTTGAATTTATTGATTTTTTTAGTAAATGTTAGTTTTTTTTGACACACACACCAATTCAAAAAATATTTTTTTCATATTTCTTCAAATAAGTTTTTTTTGGGTTGAATGACTATTTAATTTATATATTCTGCGCATGTTTATTAAGGTACCTACTATAAGATGTTCGTAAGCCCTTTGTCATACATCGTCCTTCAAAATTTCTTACATACCTGATTGTAGTTTATTGGAAACAAATATTGACGAGAAAGGAAAAGGTATTGGAAAAAGAATTCCAAGCTGTATTTTCATCTGTAGCTTTGTATATTTCCACCCAGTTTTCCATCTCTAATAACGCCACAATATGATTAATGTTCTCTTCATTCAAAACTCTTTTTCTTTGATATTAATAAAGAAAATTATCTAGTCTTAAAATTGAATGGCTCACATTTATTATCTGGGCTTGATGATCAGATATTGCAGCTTCAAGATTTGTGGCTCTCAGTTCATTTAAATTAATGTTTGAAACAAAATTATCTATAGTTTTTTTCTATTTTTTGTTATTCGAATAGGATCATTTATTGTATGTGTTAGATTAAATTGTTTAAGTAAATTTAATAGAGATGTGTTTTTGTCTGTATCACAGAAATCAATATTGAAGTCTCCACATACTATCAAGTATTTACATAGTTTCATAATTCTTTTTAAAATATTTCCAAATTTATCTAAAAACTCCTTTTTATTCTCATTAATCGGAGATCTATATACTGTAAATAGGTATAGATTTAGCCTAGGTATGCTAATGCAACTTGCTTCCAAAACCTTTTCTTTTATCATTGAGTCCAGATGGATTTATTTACGGTTAATATTAGAATTGACATAAATACAAACTCCTCCTCTCTTAATTTTAAATGACAAAATTCAGGAACTAAGTAATAATTACTAAATTGACGTCAGATTTCAAGCAATGTTCTGTCAGGTAAAACAAGTCTATTTCATTTTCACACAAAATTCTGCAAGATTAGTTTTTTATGTCTTAGTTATTTAGTAGGCGTAGGCCTATTTCAAGAATGTGTTTTCGAGTGTATTCTCGAAAAATCTCAAGTCACTCATGATTACATTTCTATGCATATAATGTAAATGTTAAAATTGTTAAGTATAGTTACTGGGCAAGATAATTCTTTGGATCATTAGTATTTCTTCAATTTATTTATCTTACAGGTATTAGAAATTTTTAGGCGGTCACAAGGATATGAAAAGCTTCTTATACCCCACCATTTGTTTTTGCCTAGTATTGATCGTTTGTGTAAAGGTACCGAGGCCGTAGGGATAACGGAGCAATCGCTTTGAGAGTTTATAGCGACATGGGAGAGTGCAGTCGTCAGATAACTTATTACTCTTTTTATGTGATAAAAAAGCTAAACATTTAAGAAGAGAAAAAAATTATGTGTCAGAAGTGGGATTCGAACCCACGCCCACAGAAGTGGACTGCGACCTGAACGCAGCGCCTTAGACCACTCGGCCATCCTGACATCCTTATCAGTATTGTTTAGAATTATTGTACTTATATATGCGATACGTTAATGTAATGTTTGAGACTATTGGAATTTGTGATATTTAAAAGAAGAATAATTTTAAAATTTGCTAAGTTGTCACGTGTTATGTTTCCTATGTAATTAACGTTTTTCACATTAGAATTTCATCCCATCCCACCGACCAAACTTAAATCTTCGAACGAACTAGTATGTTTTACGAACTTTTTATGCAAAACAAATATATTTCATTACCTTCAAGGTTTGCGTAGACGAGCGGTAATTTGAAATACGTGCCACATATTTCAAATCACCGCCCGTCTACGCAAATCTTGCCATAGAACAAAATATTTTAGGCTGTTCACGATAAAGTGAGCACTGCTTTAAGTTTTCTTTCAGGCGTTTTGCAGCCTTCTTTGCTATGTTTAATATTTATTTATTTAGCGTCCTATATTCATCCAATGAAAACTGGATTTGGACTTGTCATGATCATTACATACATATCAGTTAATAAACATTTAACACATACAGAGTACAGGATATTTACAAATATATACATTGTAACAAGTTAACAGCTAATACTTCCTTACAACTGAATATTAGAATAAGTGATGGGCTTATTTAATTAAAGATAGTGAACTTAATTATGACATGAGAGCAATTATTTATCAAAATATTCTTCAACAGAGTAGAAGGCTTCGTTCAAAAGATAAAACTTCAGTTTTGTTTTAAACATTTTGTGATTGCATAAGTTCTTAATAGGTATTGGTAGACTGTTCACCAGTTTTATACCAGAATGATAAGGACTCAAGGAAAATTTTTTTGTTCTGTGGGGGTGTAGGTATAATTGGTTTGCCTGTCTGGTAGTGTGGTTATGTATGTTACAATTTTTTATCTGTTTAATGTTTTCAACATAATATAAGATGCAGCGGTATATGTAAATACTCGGGAGAGTCATTATTTGATTTTTCTTGAAAAATGGCTTGCAGTGACTTCTGTACCCTGCGCCGTTCATTATACGAACAATTTTTTTTGCCGTTTAAAAGCAGTCTGCCAGTTCCCAGATCTGCCCCAAAATATAATTTCATAGCTAATGAGTGATTGTATATTAGAGAAGTAGTAACATAAGACTGCATTTTGGTCACTTACTTTTTTGAGTACTGACATAGCAAAGCACGTTGAACTTAATCTTTTGCATACTGTGTTAATGTGTTCATTCCAGGTTAGTTTGTTATCTACAGTCAATCCTAGGAATTTGGTACTAGTTACTTCTTGTAAATTTTCATTTCCAATCTTGAAAC
>PNEQ01082818.1:0-12392 GCA_003012365.1 Medauroidea extradentata | reverse complement strand
GACAATGTAAATGAGTAAATAACTGAACCAAACTGACACAATGACAAGATTTAAGTACTCGGCGCCGAGTATCAATCAACTTTGAACAAAATAGCAACAAATAAAGAAAATACAGCTGAAACAAGAAAATTACAAAAAAAATTGAAAAATCGGTCAAAAAGGTATTAAATACAATACATGTGACGAAATAATCGTCACACATTTAATAAATTTTTCAGACATTAGATACTTCTATTGGTACAATAACGCTGTGCAGTGTTATAAAATCATTTTGTCATAATAAACATTTAATTCGATACTTGACCTCCAGTTAAACCATTTTTTTTAGAATTTATGATACGATCTATATTTATATACAATTGAATTAACTTTGTATTGAAAAAACATGTTTATAATCATTTTAAAAATTTTGTGGGCCTCATTATAATGCAGAATATCGTCATACAGATAATTTATTAATTGTTTTCTTTATTCTTTTAGGACTGTTAGATTGAAAATGGCGGCCATAATCGTTGGGCCCTACCTCAAAAATAATTTTCATATATGTATTTGTTAACCTGAGAAAGTTTCGTGCTTTTCTCCAGAAATGCACATTTGTTATGGAAAACTCACTTTGACCGCTGTACTATTATTTTATACCGAACCAACTATACCAAGGTTTGATGGACATATAGCTTAATTATCTGGTAGGCAATAAGACGAGCAGATTAATATTTTGACTTAGACATTCTTACAGCCCTCTCAAAAATATTAGGAATATTGCTTTATGTGAGGAAAATTGACTGTTTTCCAGGTTACTACGTAGTGTTTACATGTTCGACATTACAATTTTCTGTTGTGTTATTAGTATGTTGCCGTTCGTTGAGAGTATTAACGTTCTGACTTGTCACCACGCAATGTTTGAGAATAGTAAGAATTTAATACATAGTAAAACTATTGAAATAAATATTCTCTGATAATACAAGAATAAAATACTGTAACGAAATATAACTGAAAATTTTCGCACTTTTCAATATTGTCCAAGTAAACTACAACAAGCATAGGAAATTAATATTTGTAGTAAGTGTTCTGCCAATGTGTCTTTCGACTTAATTAAGTGGGCTGAATTTTCACCAATACCATGTTTCCTCCAATCTATCTTTACTCAATGCCTGTGTCCAAAGAGGTATACGTATCTATAATATGGCGAAAAGTTCACAACTATTCCTTCGTGATCATACCTGCTTTTCAAGATTTCTGGATTATTTTACATCCCTCCGCACACAAATTGCCGAATTTGGAAAAAATAAAACATTTTTTAGCTACTTACGTAAGCTTCTTTACTATTGAAAAATGATATCACCATCTGAAAATTTTTTAAGAGTCACAGAGGATTAATTGAAATAACATTGTATTATGGATGTTTTTTTAACTACAGTAAACACGCAGTGAAGTGATTCCTTGAAAAATAAAGTATACAATTTACTGGATAGTTAGTGTCTAGGTTTAGACAGTAATGAGCCTTTGAATATTGAGTTTTAAATCCGTATGTTATTAAAATATCAGAAACAGAATTATTTAAAACGACCAAATTCTAAACATTGATTTATGTTATAAGTGTCTTCAAGCCTGTGTCAAATGCTTGTTGATACCTTCAACCACTACTAAAATAACAGGGGTGGCCACACTCTAATTGGATTAAACTGTTTACCGTTGGGATATTGGAACATTTGAAGATATATTATTGAGTAACGCGAGCTTTGTAAAAAATGGTCCTCTTATCGCAACGGTCTAGGAGATATACTTGTTGATAAACACGCACGCGAAGATTGGCTGCAGCGCTAGAGTGCCTGGAGAGCATAGGCAATACTGTGTACATGTGTGTTGATAGCAAAGTTCACATTTTATAGTGTGCAATCACTGTAAACATCATTATCTACACCTCATCAAGTTCACGATACAGTCTCAACAGATAAAAAAGCCGTGAGGTAATTCTGTATCCAAACGTGGGGAAGAAAACATTACATACAAAATATGTCGTACATTAATTCCCAAGGGAGATATCCACCCTTACAAATTGACGTTTATAATATGTTTAAGTAAAGTTAGTAAAACCTTCTGGGCATTAAAGAAAGATTCTGTGAATTATGTTACTTCATGCTGATCTTAAGGTGTTGAACACGACTATGGTGTAAAACATGAACTACATCGAGAACAAAAAAAAAGTAGTTGTAGTTTCTACCAATGTATGTGTAACAATGGGAATTTTTTCATTGGATTTGAAAGATGTAATCCACTGACATAATACACCTCACCTTCATGGAACACTTTAATGCGGACTGGTTGAGAATATTGTCATTATCATAATTTATAACTTAATTGCCCTTGGTACTGTCTCTAAGGACCCAGTCTTCGCTGATTGTGTTGCAATTATTTTCACAGTTTACACAACATGCATGAACTCTGTTTTCAACACAAAATACTCTTAGTACTGCAATTACGGACCATGCTTAGTATTGCCACCACTGACCATTGTGGTGTTCGCATTGCTATTTAAATTTTCTTTAAATGCGTGTGTATTTGGGGTCGTACCATCATTTTACTACAATTCACGCAAATTTT
Organism: Medauroidea extradentata; assembly: GCA_003012365.1. NCBI lineage: Eukaryota > Metazoa > Arthropoda > Insecta > Phasmatodea > Phasmatidae > Medauroidea > Medauroidea extradentata. The sequence goes on along the minus strand of PNEQ01082818.1, from coordinate 9,791 downwards.
ACCAAAACTTATAATACGTTTATTGTCACCAGTATTTCCTATAAATTCCGTATTACTTAAAGTATCTGCAATATCTCTTACTTCCATTTTTGTAAGAAATTCTGCTTTGTTTACTTTATTTTCACTAGCTAATGTTGCATTATTTACTTATAGGTATTACGGAAATGAATATAATGAAGCGACTTGTGCAGATCTTGACAGCGACGTATTGTAAGCCGATGAAGGTGTCGGCCCCCGTAACACAGTCGGTACAGCGTCGGCTCTGTGGTGGGACGGGTCTCCAGTTCTCATCTGAGCCCGGGCATGTATGCTGTGTTTTCCTTCTCCTCATGTCACTCTCAACTGCTCTTAATGGGGCGCAGGAATTAAGTCAACTCGGAATTGACTCAACTCCGCTTTTTCTTGTACACAGGCCGGAATTAGGTCAACCCGGAATTGACTCAACTCCGGATTTGTGCTTTTAAACACCCCGAACGGAATTAAGTCAACTTCAAGTTGGCTCTATTCCGGGTTATAAAGTGTACAGTTTCTAAACCGAGATTTGTACCGGAATTAAGACAAACCGGAATTGACTCAATTCCGGATTTTAACTACGTAGTTTTCAGCACATAAATCTTACCGGAATTAAGTCAACCGGAATTGACTCAATTCCGGATTTTCAACAACCTCTCTTGGAAACCATGAACAGGACCGGAATTAAGTCAACCAGGAATTTACTCAATTCCGGATTTTTTGCCCTCTAATTTCTAGAATGAAAACTGTACCGGAATTAAGTCAACCGAAGTTGACACAGTTCCGGATTCTTATTTTCCCCCAAAATGCGAAACGGAATTAAGTCAACTCGGAATAGACTCAATTCCGAATTTTTCATGTTGCTATACGTTTTTAAATTCACTGGAATCATGTCAACCGAAATAAGGTCAACTTTTGTTGACTCTATTCCGGGTACGTTTCCATACTGGAGCTTTTCTCAGGATGCGGAAATATGTCAACCGGAATTAAGTCAACTCCCAAAATTCTGATATTAAAGTCCGAGTTTCATGGCACGCTAGCTACAAATTCCGAACTGCCCATTTTTATTTAGAAAATCGTACAGGAATAATGTAAACCCGGAATTAAGTCAACAAAGGAGATAGTGTTCAAGGTGTACAACATAGAAAAATTATTTTTTTTTCTATGTACGTCACATTCCACTGATCAATTTAAGACATATATAAAGTATTCATTCACTATATAAAAACTGTGTTCCTGTAAATTTTGCGTGATTCACTGTGAAAAACATAAATTTGCAGCTTTTATGCCCTATGGTTGTATTATAAATGTTTTATTGTTAGGCCTAGATAACTGTTTTCATAATGTAGATATTAAGGTTATTTTATGCAATGCTTATATTTATTTGTCTGGTTATTGTAATTTTCATGATTAAATGTAAGAAAAGCTGGCTGCGTTATATTCATCATTAAATATAAAGACGCTAATAATAAATAAATAAAATTGTATCCAAAATAAATTGTATGTATTAAATCATACACACAATATATTTATATATAAGATATGTAAATGTATTACAAAATTCGGCGGCTTATGTAGGCTTATATAATATATATATACAGCGTGGACCAGAATTCATGTCCCAACTCCGGTACGGGATTGTTTGTGTAAAATAAAGGTGAGTTACACTGACCATCACTATTGTGTGGTGAATATTAAGAGAGCTACACGACGTTGAAAACAACATTTTGAAATGCGTTTTTTGAAAAATACTAGAAAGTTTAATATATGGAGCTACCGAAATCGGAATAGAGCTCTAAGAATCGTAGTAAATGAATCTGTGAAAAAATGGTTGACGCAACGTTCCCTATCACTGCTTATGTAGGGATTAGTCAACCTATATGTGTAAGTAACTTTTAATTACCAAGCAGTAATGGAATATTAGATACGTACCATTGCTTATCGCGCAAAATTAAGGAGACAGTACCTATTGTGTTAATTCACTCCGGTAAACAGTTTTAAAGAAATTGCAAATCAAAATACAGAGGTGCAGTGTAACCCCACATAAGTAGGCAATACGACTTTCTGAGCCACGCTAATTGCAGCATTGAATGGTTAAATTGAATACAGTAGTGAGAGGAACAGCCACGTCTGGGCGCACAACAATCCCCACCACATGTACGCTATGGGTAACCAAGTGCACTACAGTTTCAACATGTGGGCTGGCATTGTCTACGATCATTTGTCGGGACCTTATTTGCTACTTAATCGCCTCAGCAGAGACCACTTCTTAACTTTCTTGCAGGATGTATTGCCAGCATTGATGGAGGGAGTACCATTGGCAATTCGCTGCACCATGTAGTTTCAGAACGATGGGGCACCACCACAGTTTTCTACTGCCGTATGCCGCCATCTTAACACCACGTTTGCAGGTCTCTGGTTATGCAGAGGAGTCCCATCCATTGGCCGGCTCGATCTTCACACCTGACTATGTTGGATTTTTATGGGGTCATGTCAACTTCTCATTTACTTGACGCCTATGCCTAGCCAGGAAGATCTCGTGGCACGTGTAATAACCGACTTTGTTTGAGACATCTTGTTCTTAAGAAATCGAGTAGTACTATTTGCTGATGTTAGAGCAAAATAATGCGGTTCTTAGCGTCTTTGTGGTGCCACCAAATCATGATTCTAATAAGAATTCCTCACGTTTAAGCGTTATTATTTCATGTGTGTGTTATTTTTGTTGATAAAAGGGTTGGGATTATCTTGACGAGGATCGCGTGAAAATTAAATGCAATCACTTGGCACCGTAAAGCATCTTTCAACTAACACATGTTAGTTGTCAATACGTCACCCAAATCTCACTACTGTACTCAATTTAACCATACAATGCTGCAATTAGTGTCTTTGAAAGCAGGTTGTATTGCCTACCTCTGCGGGGTTGCACTTACCCCTTGTATTTTGATTCGTGTTTTCTTGAAAACGGTTTAACGGAGTGAATTAACACAAGAGGTACATTCTCCTTAATTTTGCGCGATAACTAATTATATGTATTTAATATTTTACTAAGGCTCAGTATTTAAATGTTATTTACACAAATAAGTTGACGAACACCTACATAGGTAGTGAACGGGAACGTTGCATCAACCATATTTTCACAGATTCATTTGCTCCGATTCTTAGAGCTCTATGCCTATTTTGGTGGCTCCATCTCTTATACTTTCTAGTATTTTTCAAAGAATTTATTACAAAATTTTGTTTTCAGCGCCATGTAGCTCCCTTAATATTCACCACGCAAGAGTGTTGGTCAGTGTAACTCACCTTTATTTTACATAAACAATCCCGTCCCGGAGTTTGGCACATGAATTCTAGTCCACGCTGTAGGTAATGAATATCTAAAACATACCGACAAACTTGATTATTTCTAAGGCGGAAATAGAAAGTTTGATGCAAGGAACCCATAATCCAGATAACATAGGAAGAGCTGTAGACGCTTCCAAAGTTTAAGAAAAAATTTCAAATTATTGTTTTATTTTGAAAACGACTTGCTTGACAGAAACAGATTTATGGTTACAATTAAGTGTACCGAAATAAATAATAGCGTGAGGGAATTGTACATTCAATACACCTCAATAACGTTCAATTGGGATTTCACCATCCTTATTAAAAAAAAAGTAAATTACATTAATAATGTGCTATTTGTGACCACGAAATTATAAAACGGCGGTAAAATTAGAAAGAGACATGTCCCTTGCAAAAACTGTATAACTCTCGTCCTTAAAGGGTAATCGTTAAATGTTTTATTTCACAGAGAACTGCTATTACCTACCAAGTATACAACCAGGAATGACTGCGTGCTGCGCCATAGTGGAATGCGTCCTGCAACTATGTGTGTGGCAAACATTTAATTTAGTTTCATTAACAGATTAGGTGGGGTTGTCTCACGTTAACGAGAATTAAAATGAGACAATTATATCACGTCTGCGCACTACCAATGTCATTTCGCACTATCATACGAAATTCTACAACAAGCGTTCAAATTGGCGGCTTCCCATTTCATTACAACAATTAAGTCGGCATATCAAAGACTGGCGTACTCTTTCCAAAACACCTGTGTGTACCTTGATCTTTGTCGCAGACGACCATTACCCTATCTGGCAGATCTTCCTCCGACTCGATGGGTGTGTCGTACACCAGAGCCTTGATAAACCTCCACAGGAAAATGTCGAGTGCATAAAGGTCTGGAGAACATGCTGGCCACGCAATAAGCCCACCTCTTCCAATCCACTGCGCTGTAAATGCAGTGTTAAGGTGATTACGTACAGCTCGTGTGTAATGTGGAAGGGCACCGTCGTGCTCAAACCACATACGTTGCCGAACCGCAAGTGGCACATGCTCGAGGTACTCTGGCTGTGTGAATTACAGGAATTGGCAGTGCATGTGTCCATTCAATCGGCGTGGCATCAAGTAGGGCCCAGTGAGATGGTCGCCGACAATGTCCGCATTCGCCCAGATGTTCACAGAGAATCGTTGCTGGATCGCTACTATAGCAGTTGCATGAGGATTGATGTCGTCCCAAACGTGACTGTTCCTGCTGTTAAAGTAACCAACACACATAAATGTCGCTTCATCAGTAAACAATACGATGTACGTAAATTCTGGATATTCTGTGCACTGAGGCAGGAACCACTGCGAAAACGTATGCCAAGGAGCGAAATCTGCTGGAGACAATATCTGGACATTTGCACGTGGTAGGCATGTAGCAGGTGCTCGTACATAACACGTCATACAGTTGAATGTGACACGCCCACCCCGTGCGCAATGGCGCGGGTGTTTGTTGGCGTGCTTTACGTCACAACGTCGAGAACTTCTTCATACACATTTGGTGCAAATACATTCCTTGGATGACCAGAGCCACCTCGAACTTAAAACGTGCCTGTTTCACGCAGTCTCTGGGTGAGACTGCAGAAGATCTCGTGATGAGGTTGCCTCCGCGCAGGGAATCTCTCGAGATACAATCATGCAGCAGCGCGTGCATTGCCTTTCATTTCAACGTACAGCAGAACTATGTCTGTCATTTCGGTGTTGGTGAACATTGTCATGTCGACTCGTAGCACGATGCATGCCAAACTGTGTAGTGTGGGTTTGTAGTCTACGACAGTCCTCTCCCATGTTCGGGAAGGGGAACTACACTATCAATAATGGGAGGGTGTTTTGGGAGAGGGGGAACCACGACGCAAACCAATGTTATTAGAAACCACACTACACGATGCAACTTTTGATTCCTCGTAGCCACAAACCAAGTGCCCACACGCAACACGGGTGTGGCAAGCAGCCAGTCATTCCTAGTTGCATACTTGGTAGGCTGTAGCAGTTCTCTGTGAAATAAAACATTTAGACGAGATTTAGACAATTTTAGCAAGGTAAATGTTTTTTTAATTTGGCCAAGTTTTATTATTTGTGGGCACAAATAGCAATTTTTTACTGTCACGTACTTATTTTTTTTCAAAAGTATGGGTGATGCAATTCCATTTGAACATAATTGAGGTGTATTAAATGTACAAACCCCTCACGATATTTCTGATTTCGGTGACACTTACTGGTAACCATAAATCTGTTTCTGTGAAGTTAGCTGTTTTCAAAATATCACAATAATTTGAAATTTTTTCTCAATCTTTGAAAGCGTCTACAGCTCTGCCTATTTGACCTGGACCGTGGGTTCCCTGCATCAAACTTTCTACTTCCGCCTCAGAAATGAGAGTGAAGAGATTTTGGTCAGCGCTCAACATCGAGGTCTTTAGCGCTGGCTGGGATGACATGACGTGCGTATGGAGCAGCGCTGGAATGAATGGGCGGGGGAAATGAGAGAACCCGGAGAAAACCCGCAGACCAGCGGCATCGTCCGGCAATATTCTCACATGGGAAAATCTAGTAACCGACCTCGCCAAGAATCGAACCCGGTTCGCCCTCGGTTATTGGCTGTCTGCTAAAAAGTTAAAAAATAAATAAATAAAGAACCCTTTAAAGTAAATTTTGTCTGCTGCGTTTGGAAAGCTTCGTTCAGCTACTTTTTTACAATGTAATTATTTTGCCAGAGTATTTCAATTCTATGAAATTTTTTAAGAACTTACTGTATACACGAATGCCGAAAGCAAAGTGTGTGAATTGTTCAGATTTAAACATTTATACAACTTGTGTTACTCATGTGAAATAGGTAAATAATCAGTGCTAGTGTATCGCCTAATACACGTGGCTTACCACGTGCAATCGTTTTTTAAGTACTTTTGGGTTGTTTGAATGAAACTATATGTATGAATGAATTATTAGAATCTCGACTTAATGATTCTTATATTTGTATTGTTTGAAGACGATTTGTGAGCGTTTTGATCAATGATAAGTGTGCGATTCGTGAAGATCATCGAAGTTACAGGTTACGGGAGCGAGAATAAAATGATCCAGTCTTATAAAAAAACGTCCAATCGGAAATATAAAACTCTTACCAAATATGATTAAATAGACATTGTCCGCGACGCATTTCAAACGGTGTAAATGTTAAACTTAATATATATAATGAAGTGTCCTGACTCACTCACTAACTCATCAACGCACAGCCCAAAACGCTGGACCTAGAACCATGAAATATTGAGGGAAGCTTCCCCTTGGCCCGTAGGCACCCACTAAGAAAGGATTGTTCGAAATTCGATAATTAAGGGGGTGAAAAGGGGTAAAATGTTTTTAAAAAGAATCCTTGATGTACCATTAACCGGTAATGCTGTCATAATTTTTTTACTTGATAATATTGCCCAAAGAAATGCATATTCGTAAAATTTTCGATATTGCGAAATTCGAAAATTAAGAGGGTGAAAAGCCGGAAAATGTGTTTTTCATTAATCCGTGATTTCTCCTAAACCATTTGAGATAGTGAGGTAATATTTTTTTAATGATGCTTACGTAAATATCTAAAAATAATTTTTAAAAATTTTCGAAATTCGTTCTTGAAAGTTCTAAAAAAATATAACGTGTTTTTTATTACTCCCACTTATCTCCTAAACCAGTGGAAATATCGAAACGGATTTTACTTTGAAATAAATCTTACGTAAATATAAAAAAAAGTAATTTCAGGATTTTTCGAAATTCGTCCTTCAAAGTTGTTAAAAAATAAAATGTGATTTCAAATAATCATCTGTACCACTCGTACCCGTTGAGATATCGAGATGTTTTTTTATAAGAATGAAGCTTATGTAAGTTTTTATGAAATTCGAAAATTAAGAGGGTGAAAAGCAGTAAAATGTTACAGTCTCCCGAAAAAAGGGAATGATCACGGATAAATAATTCAACAGTCGTTTCTTTTTGCCAACCTACTCATAAATAAAACCTCTTTGCACTGTAGCCACTACATACGAAAGAATTATCACGGCATGCCTATAACATTGACTCAGGTATTGTATAAAGTTTGTGGTGTGAAAGGGGAGGGTTACGGGTTCGTATCCCGTGCAAGTCTTTGCGATGGGAATTACTATGACTTCATAAGAGCATATTGCGTGCGCTCTTTACACTCAGCTAAGGCAGTTAATTATAGTTCAGTGTTATTGAGTACGCTGGCTGTTAAATGCCTCCATCACATATTTTATCCAGAGTTACTGCTTACAATACATAATTTCACGCGGGCAACGCTGCAGCCGGCCGGCTGCGGCGTTGCCCGCGTGAAATTATGTATTGTAATTATTTATTATATAATATAATTACCTCCACTTGCTCCACAATTAGCTCCACTTGCTCCACATGCTCCACATGCTCCACAATTAGCTTCACATGCTCCATAATTAGCTCCACTTGCTCCACAATTAGCTCCACATGCTCCACAATTAGCTTCACTTGCTCCACAATTCGCTAGACTTGCTCCATAATTAGCTCCACTTGCTCCACAATTAGCTCCACTTGCTCCACATGCTCCACATGCTCCACAATTAGCTTCACATGCTCCATAATTAGCTCCACTTGCTCCACAATTAGCTCCACATGCTCCACAATTAGCACCATAGCACCACAATTAGCACCACAGCGGAGCATGAGGAGCAGAATGCGGAGCGTGAGGAGTGGAATGAGGAGCGCGAGGAGGAGCGTGAGGAGCTTGAGGAGGAGTTTGAGGAGCATGAGGAGGAGTTTGAGGAGCGTGATGAGAAGCATTACATGTATAAAAAACTATATTATCCAAATAGTAAAACATACCTGCTCTTTAAAACATATGCGAGTACTTGTAATAAATTGTATTTACTAGTCATTTAGCCTGTTGAGATGATGTTAAAACATATACTTTATCGTCAATATCTTGTACTTGTCTGGACAAGCATTCTATATAATGTATTTACATTTTCATCCCTGATTTATTTGTAACCTATAATTTTGATTAAATACATAATTATTTAATGTACTGCATTATCTTTTACTTGTCGAGGCAAGACGACATATCAGATTTGGAAACATAAAATATTTGAACTTATATATGTATGGCTTACTGGTCTAAACATAGGGGTTTTACATTCTATAAATAAAACACACTTTATTACAAACAGTAAATCATTTATTTACAGTATAATACACATTTTAATTACATTTTTTTCACTGCATGTTATTTGGTAATTGGACAGAAAATATTTGTTCGCAGCTCTAAATGATTGGCACACTGAAGCGTCCAGCCCGAACCCTTTGCAATTATTTCTTCTTCCTCTTGACATAGTTTTTGTACAGCAGCTTCAACACTTTTTTCGATCTGCTGTGTATCGTACAAAGGCACATTTGATGTCTTAAATGCTTTTCTGCAGAATTCATCTTCATGGGGTTCTGGTTCAGTGTAGTCACAGTCTAACCACAAATTATATTTTAACGAACCATGGTTTTCCAGTTCTTCTGTAAGTTGACAGTTTAATTTTTGTTTCATATCGGTTAGAAATGAGCAAATATCTTTTGCAGTGTCTGATATACTAGGTGCTACATAAGTCTTCAGAGTGCCTCGGAAAGCCGATTCATTCAAAATGAATCCATTGCTATTTGTCTCATTCACAGTCTGAACAGGCTTCAGGACTGGAACAGTGCACATTTCTACATGGTCCTTACATGCCTTGTTACATGCAGCTTCCTGTTCGCGATGAATCTTACGGCTGAGAACATCATCCTGAATATCTTTTCGTTCATAGTACTTTAATGGAAGATTGCATTTAAAACAAGTTTTCCTGTAATAAGCATAACCTTTTCCCTTAACACACTTTTTACTTCTCTCATGACGTCTCATATTGGAACTCGTAGCAAAAGCCTTGTTGCATTGTCCACACTTGTATCTTGATGTTGTTGCATTGTTCACAGAATTGTCCACAGTGCTCGCATGTTGATCAGAAGTTATTGTTGCAGTACACATTTCTTCATCGTCATTTTCAGCAGCACCATTTACAAGTCTATTTCTTTTCTGCGGTGATGGAATTAATGGTTTTGAAAGGGGAACAGGTTCTGTACATATTTTCTGGTGTTTCTTTAGATTGTCAACACATGCAAACAAATTATTGCAGCTATCACATCTGTAAGCTTTACGACTAGGATTAATTTTACTTTTGTGGGCTGCATGTCTGTTTGCACTACTAGCACATTAAAATGTTTTGTTACAGTAGCTACATGAATGTCTGTATGATGAGGATGTCAATTCTGATGTCTTCGGCTCTGTTGCAGAATCTGTTTTCACTCCTGTAGGCTCCATTTTGCAACTTGGTGATCCAAACTTCTGCAAATAGCGATTCACAGGTAAAGGAACA
>PNEQ01082817.1:0-12393 GCA_003012365.1 Medauroidea extradentata | reverse complement strand
GTTTGGCATACCTACAAATTTTCATCCCTTAATATCAAATGGTTCCCGTCAAATTCAATAAAAACCATACTTGCAACCCCATATTCACAGGGGTTTCCTGCCCTTAGGAGTGGTTTCCAGGCATTCGTTGCCAGACATTTTCTAACTGTTATTTTGCAAGGAACATCCTGTCACAGTTTGTCGCAGAGCTGATGACTCATCCTGTATAGTAAACATAGAGGAGCGGAAGCAGCTATTTCCAAGGCTCTCAGGCGAAGCCTATTTGAAATTGGTCGGCCATTTTATCTATAGTCAAAACATTGTCAGCTGATGCATGTTGTAATGTAGGTTATACGAGAATCATGAGAAATATTTTGGGATGTTGATCGTTGTGGTATTTGTTTGTCGAGTCCGTTACAACTACATATGAGTAATGCATCACTAGAGAACATTCGTACCCTCTGTTGTGTATTGTGCCTATGTTGGCAATATGTTTCAGATTTGTTAAATTGGCAGTACTGGCCACATGTGTTCATTATTGTCTTGGCGAGACAATTCACTCTCAGTTGTCTCGAAAGATTGTACCGATATGTTTACTTAATAAACCTGTGCTTATGATAATATACGTGACTGTATTTGACTACTTTCCATGCATAAGACATAACATGGCGCAGTCGGCTCGTGGACTTTTGTGTTTTTTGATAGTGATTCGCTGTTGTTGGTTGTGATATTATAGTTCTGATAGTTAGTGAACTTCGTTCCTTATAAATCATTTAAAGCAACCGGCTTCTTTGAAATTCGTCGGGAATCTTAAGGAAAATTTCCGCAAATTCAAGCAATCCTACGAATTCTATATATTGACATCGGGAGCGAGCAAGCAGTCTAGGGAAGTTCAAACAGCTATACTTCTCACTATTATCGGAGAAGAGGGTTTAGAACTCTATAATACCTTCGATTTAACTGACGAAGAGAAGAAGGATCCAGAGAAAACGCTTGGTGCATTTGAAAAATATTGCGTCCCGAGAGCAAATGTGAGTGTGGAACGACATGTTTTCTTCAATAGGATACAAGATGGTGAATATTTTTACATTTATGTCACGGAATTACGAAGACTTTGTAAAACCTGTGAGTTTGGTGATATGAGGGACAGTTTATTGCAATATCGTATTTTCATTGGTGTACGAGATCCAGCAACTAAGACTAAATTGCTTAATACTGACGATTTGACGCTGGAATAATGTATAAAAATTTGTCAAAGTGCTGAAATCACGGAACAGCAACTACGCGCGGTGTCGCAAGGATCCGCAACGGAGAACGTCCATCGTGTCTCTTCTTTACACGACCGACGTCTGCAGAGAGGACGTGGTAGCTCACAAGTTCGTCGCCAGTTGGGATTTGGATCTACTGTCAGCCAATCCAGCACCGGGAGAGCACAACAGAACGTCAGAACGTCCCACAGTGTTCGTGGGCCTAAGACAGCTACTTCGGGCTCCAACCATCAATTCAGCAGAGGTGGTGATAGGAATCCACAGCATGGTACTGTTACTCAGTGCTCCAGGTGTGGTTATAAACATCAGTATAATGTATGTCCGGCCATTGGTAAAGAGTGTGCTTGGTGTCACAAAAGGGGTCATTTTGCTAAAATGTGTCGATCGAAATGTTAGAATGTGAACAATTTGACAGTCTATGATGTGGGTAGAACATTGGATAGTAACGCGGTAAATCAGTCTGACACTCATGCTGCATCAGATTCATGTGATATTGATAATGTGATAGTGCTAGGTGAACACTGTAACACAGTTAATATAGAAGATACCATGTTGTTGGGTAAAGTTAACCAATTACCAAGATCGGAACAGAATGAGAAAGACTGGGTTGAGGTAGTAGAAATAAAACAAAAAAACGTTGGGTTGAAATTAAACACTGGTGCTCAAGTAAATATTATAACTGATAAATTAATTGAGAAATTGGACATTAGAGTATTACCTTCTGTCACTAAATTAGCAAACTACAAAGGCAATCAGATTGTAGTTAAGGGAAAGTGTTTTTGTTTGTGCAAGTTTAAGAATAATACGTCTGGTGTTGTAGAATTTCAAGTAGTGGAGGATAACAAAAATTCACCTCCAATTCTAGGCTTGTCCACAATTCAGCATTATGACTTAATTAGGAGAGTTTCCTCTGTGAATACTTATCAGGTAGAACAGAGTTTACTTGATAAGGTGCTACCTCTTTCAGTAAAAATATTTTGCCTGAGAACAAGTCTCTTTTCGAAGGTATAGGTACATTTAATTACACATACCATATTAAGTTAAAGGATGGTGTAGAACCACATGCAACTAGGCCAAGGAAAATACCATTTCCATTGCTAGAACCTTTGCAAGTTGAATTGGACAAAATGGTGAAGCTAGGAATAGCTAAGAAAGTCTTGGAACCAACTCATTGGATTAGTTCTTTAGTGGTAGTTAGGAAGTCAGATAACAGCTTAAGAATTTGCTTGGATCCTTACAGACTAAATAAAGCTGTAATAAGAGAATATTCTGATTTACCTACCTTTGAGGAATTGGTTTCAAGGATGCCAAATGCTAAGTTTTTTACAACACTTGATGCATGTAGAGGTTTTTGACAAGTTAAACTTGATAACGAGAGTCAAAAGTACACAACTTTTAACACACCATTTCGATTATATCAATTTATAAGAATGCCATATGGTTTATGTTCAGCTCCGGAGGTTTTTAAAAAATGTATGAATCACATATTTGCAGGAATTGAGGGTTCATGCCCAAAATTTGGATTTAGGTCAAGATCTAGAAGCACATGTAGGAATGGTGATTGAGAAACTACCTATTTCTCAAGGTAGATTAGAACAGTTAGTTGTAGAAACTTCCAAGGACTCAGATCTACAGGCAGTGAAGAATGGCTGGCCTAATAATAAAATAATAAAAAAATAATAAAGCCAGTTGTTCGGGGGTCACAAAACCATATTTTTCTGTTCGGGAAGAATTGTTTGTAATAGATGGATTGTTGTTTAAAGGAGAACAAGCGGTTGTACCCAAAATTCTAAGAAAAGCGCTTCTTGATCGCATTCATTATAACCATCAAGGGATTGCTAAATGTAAAAATAGGGCAAGGCAACATTTGTATTGGCCACAAATGGCTCAACATATAGAAAATTTAGTGTCAAATTGTGCTATTTGTGCTAAAGTACAAAATAACAATGTTCAAGAACCAATGTTAAGTAGGGAAGTACCAAGGGCTCCATGGCTTGTCCTGGGTACTGATATTTTTGTATTGTATCAAAAAACCTATATTATGGTTGTAGACTATTTCACTAAGTTTATTGAAGTAGAACTATTAAGTGACATGTCTTCGGAGGAGACAATTGACAAAATGAAGTCAATTTTGTGTCGTCATAGCCTACCAGAGTTGGTTTATAGTGATAATGGGCCACAGTTCACTAACAATAAGTTCAAACAATTTGCTAAAGAATGGGGCTTTACTCATGTAACTTCATCTCCTAATTATCCTCAGTCGAATGGTTTTGTTGAAAGAAACATTCAAACAGTTAAAAAGATGTTAAAGAAAGTTTTAGGCGAAGGGAAAGATCCTAAATTGGCGTTGATGGAGCTTAACAACACTCCCATTGATGGCAATTGGAAGTCCCCCGCACAAATGTTGTATGGTAGGCAGCCCAAAACTTTGTTATCTTATTTTGCTGACAATTCTCATTTTAAGGATGATACTGTGAGACTACTTCAATAACAGCACAAGCAAAAGCATTATTATGACAAAGGCAAGAAAACCTTAAAACCTTTGCATTCAGGTAACACTGTATTCTATAGTAAACACGGTCAGCATTATCGTGAACTTGGTACTGTATTTGCTCCTTCAGTTCTTAGACCAAGATCATGTAAGATACTTACTAATGATGGTAGATTCATTCATAGAAATAGGGTTCAGTTGTATAAAGTTAGGAATACATGTCCTAATGATATAGATTGTAGTGAGGAGCAAGGTAACTCATGTGAAGGGTTCAGCTACCCTGAGTCTCAATCTACAAATGTTGATGGTAACCATAAAGAGACTTCTTTGTATGGTTTGAGAGGACATAGTAGTGAGGAGCAAGGTAATGCATGTGAAGGGTTAAACTACCATGAGTCTCAAACTACAAATGTTGCTGGTAACCTTAAAGAGACATCTTTGTATGGTTTGAGAGGACATAGTAGTGAGGAGCTATGTAACGCATGTGAAGGGTTAAGCCACCCTGAGTCTCAAACTATAAATGTTGATCTGTCATGTCAGAGTGGAGTGGAAGTACCACAACGACCTAATGTGGCAGTTACTAGGAGTGGTCGTATTGTTCACCGTCCTAAATATTTAAAGGATTATACTACCTAGGTAGTTTGATAGGTATGTTGTTTGTATTGAACATTTGTTATTCCTATTCTGTATGTTATTTTGTATTCTTGTTTAATATCTGGCTCGTAAGCTGATTGATATTTTACTTGCCTGTTTTCAGTTAGAAAAAGGAGATGTTATGTATTGTGCCTATGTTGGCAATATGTTTCGGATTTGTAAAATTGGCAGTACTGGCCACATGTGTTTATTATTGTCTTGGTGAGACAATTCACTCTCAGTTGTCTCGAAAGATTGTACCGATATGTTTGCTTAATAAACCTGTGCTTATGATAATCTACGTGACTGTATTTGACTACTTTGCATGCATAAGACATAACACCCTCGCCAACATGAAATATGTTTTAAATTGCTGCAGTCAACAACATATTGTGATGCCTATCTCAGTGTTTGGCTGCTCACACTACAGCAATAAAATAAAAGTATACTACAACTACTATAGGCTTTGTTTATGCAGTTTAGATAAATTGCACTGTTATGTTATGGGTAGCTGCAATGAGACAGGATAAAAGGTAGGTACCGAACTTTTTGGTTTACAGTCAACACAAATCAAATAGGTACCTATTAACAAAACATAACATTTAATGAATCGTGTAGAAATTCATTACTGGGAGGATAATGAAAATACATACTGCTTGATAGTATGATATAGGCTGGAATATGTTGCCAAAGAGAAGGATACATGTATGGAACTTGAGGTGCGGGAACGGAAAAAGGTGCAAAGAGGGTAACGGGATGGGTGAATAGTATGTGAAGAAGGCACCGGTACGATGGGGAGGATGAAGGGATATATAGGCCATATGTAATGTTGAAGGAAATGGGATGGAGTACACTAAAAGACAGAAGAAGAAATTAAAGTCTGGTCAGGATGTTCATATTTGTGACTAGAGAGGGAGGTTGGGGAGGGTTAAATTGCCACCTAGCTAAGGGAGGGTATGGGGGAGAGTAAACACCAGTGAGAAGGTTCAAGTGGAGTGGAAGAGAAAGAATTGGTTAGACAGTCTATGCTTGTGAGGTCGGTGAGAGGAATATTTTACAGAATGATATAGTACTGTTAGGAGTTGGAAGGTTCAGGAGGTTGTTTGGGAATGGTAGCCTAGAGAGGCAGGCAAGAATTGATCTCGCTACATGGCGACATACCAATTGCGAATATCTATTTATGTGTATAAGGTCGAGGCTCTTAAATAGGGTTAGTGTGGGTGGCATGGTTGTTTACTGTTGATGTAGTAGACATGTTATATGCATGGTTCTTGTAGTAATAAGAATGTATTATAGTATTTATTTTGAATTTGTATATATAAATGCAGGCTTATTTGCATATGTTCAGACGTTTTATGATTTACATTTACCAGGGGGTCTATTCACTAACTTTCCTTAGTTACGGCCAGTAACTTTTAAGTTATGGATCGCTTAGCGGCGCTTACCTTAATTTGCGATTCACCTAGCACTTCCCATAACAAATTCAGCTGACTTTAATTTTACGGGTATGTTACTTGGCAACACTGTAGGACGGCCGTCACATTACTGCTCACTGCCACTCGGTTCATTGATTGTACATACAGAAATTGCCTTCATGTGGCAGTGAATTATCTTGCGCCAAAACATTTATTTTGGTTTATGTTTATGTGCTCTGAGTTGTTTACAAAACATACTACTCTATTTCGGCGAATTTAATTAAATTTTACGTAGAAACTATAAAATTTGTCTATATTGAGTTCTGAAATATATAAAAAACGAAGTTTTTGTTGGAATTTGTACAATGTTATGAAGTAAAAACATATTTTTGCCGAATAGAGCATAGTTTTAAAAGAGTTTATTCATGCATGCTGTTTGCGCAATAATATATATCTTCTAGTTTTTACTTTTTGTCTTATAATACTAAGAAACCTATACTTTATGTACAGATGGTCAAAACTTTCCTTTTGTGTACGGATTTGTAGGTAGGTCTTGTTCTGTACTGCAAGAATGAATGTCAAGTTTTCATGTTTTGTTTGAGTGGGCAAATTTAATTTTCAGTAACTGCTTATACAGTTTTTGATTTTGCGTTAATATTTTTCGTTGGTTAATATTTCCGTAACAGATATTGAAAATGGAAATAAGTGTTCAGTAGAATCAGAAATTACTGCATGATAAATGTTTTTAATACATTAATGAATATTTTAAAATAAGTAATACTTTTAGCCTTGACTAAGGGAGCCATATATACAGTCAATAAGCTTGTTTAGTGTTTGTACATATCAGATGTGAAGGCTTGCTATGGTACTATGTCCTTACTCAGTGAATGTTAAAATATGTTTTAGTATCGTGTTTATTTTGTCTAGTATAATAAGCTAGTTATAACCTTTGTAAATATTTGTTGTATGTAGATCGTGACGTACTCTATACTCCAATTGTTTACTATACAAGTAAGGGGTCAACAGAGTGAATATAATAAATAAAAAATAAATAAAAATAACAAAATAAATAAATAAAATAAAAACATGTGTTTTATTAGTTAGCAACTTGAAAATAAATCCGTAATGGTCTGGTAAATTGCATAGTTCAAATATTTACATTAGATACTTTAAGGCGAATGTCTACCTTTAGTTCATTATACCTGAAACGCTACAAACTCGTAGCCTGCCAATCTCATCGTAGCAAATGAAATAGTTTCAAATTAGAAACCGCAATGCAATACAACACATGTGGGCCTATACCTACCGTTAAGTCATTCCTTCAAGTTTTCGATATTGTATACCAAGAGCTCTTAAATAATTTAATGTTGTGTCATGTTTTCACTACTACACCAATGTAGGCCTGGGCATAGCATATTAATAAGCATTTTTATACTTGAAATAAAATATTTTATAGTGTACTTTGATCAGAATGTGGTACGTGCGATAACAAGAAAGAACAGTATCAAGTTGCAATATAAATTGTGTGCAGGAAAGAATTAAGTTCCAATTGCATATTTTTGTTTTATTGAAATGTAAAAATATATTTGCTATTTTTTGCAAGAATTGTACATATTCTACCATTGTTGTATTTTGTATATTTTACTATTGAAAATTGACAGCAGCAGTTTCTACATCATACTGAAAATAAAAATAAAAATCTATTGACAACATTACCCTGAATGTTCTCTGTGGTCCCATGACTCTACTTGCAGAACAAAAATTAAACTACTATGTGATTATGTATTCCCTCCTCCTTTCCACACCTTTCGATGTTACTGTCAAACTATTTGGCATAATTTTATATAAGTAAAATGCACCTACCTGGAGCTGTTTTAAACATATTCAAGGTTCTGAAGCAAAGGAGTGACATCCTTGCCTGGTCTGACATTGCACATACATGTAAGGTTTTGACTGTGCAATGTTCATCACAGTACCAGAACTGTAGGACTTCATGTACTGACCCTGCCATTGTTAAAAACAATCAGCTGCAGAGTTTATTTTAGAATACTTGGATAATGTCTTGTAAATTTGAATACTAGATTATGAGATAACTTTGTGGAAAAATTATCTGTTGCTGTGTTGGACAGCTTGAAACTTGTGTCTTTAATGTGTGTGTTACTTAAAAGTAACCAACAACCCTCCTGTGAAATGTGTTTTAAATAAACAATGCACTGGGAACACACACAATAGCTAAGCAAAATAATCTGCGTTTCTAACCTGCTGCAAAAATGTTCCAACATCCATCAATTAGTATTGACAGAAGCATGCTCACTGTTAACATTTGAGTGTGTGCATATGTCTACATTTGGCACAAGCCTTTAACTACGGTACCTAATGCATGTGTAGTGACAATGGGAGTTTGTCATAAATAATAATTACAAACTCGTAACAACAATACGTAGGTAGTGCTTAATATATGGACAATGTGGTCATTTGAGACAAGCCTAGATGAACAGGAAATGGGACAGGAATTTGCAGAGTTCTATCCCAGCGCATATCTCAAGTGTTGTAGGAAAACCAATGGCCTTACTGGGAATCAAACCCAGATACCATCTGAATATATGTTAACTGTTTTACAGCTGCACTAATTTACTTTGTCTCATGTTAACTGTGTAATACGACAAAAAATATTTTGATGATTTTACAGAAAACTGTTTTGTTTACACAGTTTTTTCTCTAATATTTTACAATTTAGAATGCTGAAACATTCTAGGCTTTTCTATGCATCCTTTTTGGTACAGAAGATATAACAATGTATAAATACTGTGAAAAGAGAGTTGGTAGTTAAAAAAAAATTGACAGTTGCATTTATTTAATTATTGTTCTTTTCTGTTGTATTTTGAAATTGGCTGAACATTACCGTTACATGATTGCATATGAAGAAACGATTCCATTGAAGTTGTTGGAATAGGAAACTTGAAACTAATCTTGTTTGTTGTACAAATATGGTATTTTGTGAGTTGTAGTGTAATATTATATTTTCTTACACAAAAAAAAAAAAACATATTTGTATCAATGAAAATTCTTGTTTATAAAAGTTAATGTTTAGATGAGACTTTTGTTGTTAGCATGTCAACCACATAGTATTTAATTTATTTTGAGGTTCTACGTGTCCTCGGATAGCTTCACATACTCGGTAGAGGTACACTTGGGGAAAGGGTAATGGAATCAACCAGGCCTGTATTGAGGAATCATCACCTGGAGTTAATTACAATAACCCTGGAAAACTGAATTAAGTAACCTTCAGGATGTGATGTGAAAATTCAATAACTGCTCCAACTCACTTTTTACTGCACCACTAATACAGTAGGGTCAGCTAGGGTGATTATTGTGAATTTGTTTAATTTTTGTTGTGTAACTTACTATGGAACTATAAGTAATGGGTTATACATATATAAGGTTTGTCAGATAGTGTAAGCTGTTTTCATCTCCGTGTTAAGGGCGCATTATACCACAATTTTCATAGTTATTTTATTTTTTATTTGTACCAGATACTTTTTTCTTATTTTAGACAAAAAATGTGACTAAATTTGGCTCTTATGAAATTTTTTATTTCTCATAGTTTTCGCGTAATGGCTTGTTAAAGTCATATTTTACATGTTTCCATTTTAACGACTACACTAATATCAACTGATATAACAAACTAAAAAAATCACAGTGGATAAAGACATTGAAGGCTACAATGACATGCTCATATAAAATTAAAGAATTAATATTATTTGTATTAAAAAAAAAATTAGTAAATTTTTAAAATTTTTATTTTTAGTTTCAGCATTTTTTAAAAATTTCAAATAGTTTATATCCTTCAATTTTATGAGCATAACATTGTAGCCTGTAATGTCTTTATCTACTGTAATTTTTTTTGAGTTTGTTATAACAGTTGCTTTTAGTGTAGTCGCTAAAACGGAAACATGCAAAATATGACTTTAACAAGCCATTACTTGAAAAATATGAGAGAAAAATATTTCATTAGAGCCAAGTTCAGCTATATTCTATGTCTAAAATAAGAAAAAATGTCTGGTACAAATAAAAATTTTTAAAATGGCGATGAACATTGTGGTTTATCGCGCCCTTAAGAAGGCGTGGTGCATAAATCGGTGCACTAAATAAAAATGTCACGTTTCTCAAAACAATTATGCAATTATCAGAACAGAACACTCTTAGACAACAAATGTTGCTAACTTTGTAAACAAAAACATTTTCCCATGAGAGATGTATGATGGGGAAAATGTCTGTCTATGCAATTTTGTAAATCTGATAGCAGCGGGAGAGATTGTGCTTAGTGAATGTGTCAATCTAGAAAAATTTTTGCTTACAAAGATGGCAAAAAATTTTTCTCTAGAATTGTTCTATTCAAGTTTTTTCTACATTGGCTTCCAAAGTCTTAGAAACTATAACCGATGTTGACGTTATATATAAATGTATAATAATAAAAAGGTCACGGTTGCTCACAACTGACCCTGTATTAGCCTGCTTCATTTTATTAACACTGTGTTGTTTCTTTTACTCTAAATAATTATTAGATTTGTTACATTACAACCAGTCTGCTATTGTTTATGTACATTACTACCACACCCACTGTTTCCTGTGTAGCAGTACAGGTGATGTTCATGCCACCTGCATACAATGTACCACTGACTTGAAGTGGGTTCAGTGATGGCAAAATCTGATAACCATATGTGAAGTGTTAGGATGTATACATAAATAAGTCCAGCTAACAATAGGATAAAAATATGTACATTAATGGAACTAACTCCGAGTCTTTCAGTACAATTAATTTACTCTACCTAGGTTACGGCTTGCATACCCTTTCAAAATAACCTGTTTACTTATTGCCTCGTAAGGGAAATACTTTTGAGACACTATAGGCCTACGTAGATGATATTTTTTAATACATGATACATATTTACACTTTTTTGTGATCACTGAACACACCGTATCCTCTTCCCTCAACATTACATATCACAAAGCAATACTACAATTAATTACAGCAGCTTAGCTTAACATTTCATTCCAAGATCCACTGCTGTTATGATTGTACGGCAGGCTTAGTCCTACTTGAATTTTTAAAAGCCAATGGTTCATTCATAAAGTGCACTGGAGCTCATTATGGTTGCTGATCAGCCAGCAGCGTTGAACCTCCACTGCAGCAATGTGCGCGTGCCCCTCAAGGCGCTCAATGTTTGGTAGAGTAGAGTACTGAAGGAAGTTAACCCTGAAGTAACGGAAAAGGCATATAAAACCATGGTTAGACCAATATTAAAATATGCAACAGCGGTCTGGGACCCCTATGTAGAGCAGGAGATACAGGAGCCGGAAGGGGTGCAGAGGTGGGCAGCGCAGTGGGTGAAAGGCAGGTGGAGAAGAGTGGGGCAGGATGGAAAAGATGAAAGATACTTCAGGCCTTCATTGATGATGGAGATGGGGTGCCGTTCCCTAAAGGAAAGAAGAAAGGTGGAGAGACTGGTCAGAACGTATAGGGTGGTGAATGGAGGAGGATGGAGTGAGTTAGCCTAAATACAAATTTATTTAAAGGTGTGTACAGAGCTACTTAAAAAACAGTGGTTGGATTCAGAGAACTTGGCGAAGGACAAAGTAGGGAGGGCAGTCTGTATTAATGAGAACAGTTAGGTAGTGGATTGTGTTGCAGGAAGATTTGGTTACAGGTAGTCTATGTATGAGTGGAAGTTCATGAAGCACTTGTAAAATGATTGAGAGGTTAAGTAGTTGTCAGCAGGCGTCAGCCCAATTGCAAGGTTATTTTCGTTACTAAGAATAGTTTACACACTCATGTTAATGCTGTTTTACAGAGGGTGTAAATTTTATTTGGTATGAACTTTTACATATAACTTACTGTAAGCAGGGGTGACTTTGTGACATCTGTATATTGAAATGTGACGGCTGGCTCAAGTTAGTTCTGTGGGTGTGGTGTATGAGTGTAAGGTAGTGTAGAGCAGTGTGAAGTGATGGAACTGATATACACGAGTGTAGGGTGTTCTATGACGGACGTGTCGAGAGGAGCGTGAATGTATTGTAAGCGTTGTTGAGCAATATGTATTAAAGTGAGTGGACATGGAGTTCTGTGTATTTATTACAGACATCACAGTGGGTAATTTGTTGGATAGAAAGAAAATGTTGAACTGTAGTGATATGAAAACAACTGCAGAGTGTTTTCTCCGAGGGCCTAACAAGGCCTAAGTTACTGTACTAATATGCAATTTTCTAAAATATAACCTAGCTCGTATACCGCACTGATTTTGATTATAATGGTTTATTTGGGACGCGTAACTTAAAAGCTCAATGAAAGACATTTATTTTATGCAGCAGCGATTTGAAAAAAAAAAAAAAGAAAAGACACATACAAGAGTGACGCGAGCGGGGGTTGGTGATTGGATAGTGAATTGCCCGGTGCGCCAGCCCGTTATTGGAGAACGGGCACTCAGTCGGTAGATTCTTCTCTTGCAGGGCCGCGTGGCCGACGGCCGTGGCGTTACTTACGTGATCACCCCACTCGACGTCTGATTGGTTGTTGCGCAGAGGAATCTTATGGCGTTCCTCACGCCCG
>PNEQ01082816.1:0-12392 GCA_003012365.1 Medauroidea extradentata | reverse complement strand
ACAAAAATCTTAAGCACATCCACCTATGTAGTAAAGACAGGGCCGCGACGCACACGCAAAGTACACCGAGATGACCTGCGACAAGCACGGAGCACTGACATGCACGAGACACAGCCCGAAACACTCGACAGCAATAACAGTGACTTGCAGCAACTAGAATATGCGGACAGGGACAGCAACGAACAACTTGCCGAGGGAATGCACGGAGAACCGGCAGTACAAGAAGATGACACTACAGAAGAACAACCTACGCCAGCGCCCAATAACAACCAACCCGCTCTGCGGGACGACGAGAGCAACCAGGACAGAGCACAAGGTACAGCAGGGGAACGAAACGAACCTGACGGTACCGCGATGGAATGGAAAACGAGCTCAAGTCAGGAGCTCAAGTCAGGAAGGCACAGGTAACGAGGGGGAAGGAGGACGAGTGTCGTCACCACCGCGAGCACAACAAAGCGAGCACCTTACACAGCGGCGGCGACAAAGAGACCCCTCTCCAGCAACACCGACGTCACAAGACAGTGAAGATGACGGAGGGGACATGGGCACAACTCCGCCGTGCCGCTCCAAACGAGCGCGCCGCGACCGCCCCGAAAATTCTGAAAAAATTATTTGTTATTATTTTATGCATACATACATTGGATAAAAATTTGAACAAAATCTGTGACATTGACGGACATGGCCCGAGGTGATTTGATATTAAATGACCCACTTACTAGCAATAGATGGTGTCATTTTTTGTGAATTATCAGTGTATTCAAATTAAAATTGTAAGGTTAGCTTAAAAAATATAAATATGACAAACATACTATTTCTCGGTAATGTAAGAGATTTACTTATGTAGACTGCAGTGGAACTTAGCTCAACCACCATTGTAGAAGTCTGCTTAAATATACGTTGTGTAGGCTAACTGTTGAATTAGCCTATTTGCATAGTTTTGCTTGAACTGAATTTACATATTTACATCCAGAATAATCATAACTATATTTTTCTCTAACAGTCTATATTGTTGGCTGCTGTAGTTTGGATATTTTAGTACATTTCACTTTTCATTACAGTTAATATTTCTTTTACGCATTAGTTACAAGTAGAGCCAATTCGGGCTGCTGTAACGTGATCTTTTTTAGCTGGATATGCTCGGCTACACTTGCATTCCTTAGCCGAAGCTGTTGTATCTTTTTTTGTCAGTTCCTTGCTGCTGTGTGCATGATTCTGTCTTTTCTACGTAGTTCTGTTCACACGCAAATCACGCTGTATCAACGTTTCTTCACTATTCTGATTACTTCTGCCATCTAGTGGGGTGTTTAATAGTTACTGCGCTGCACAATTGTTTGTGCTGTGTTACCTCTACTCTGCCTTTTCTGGGCACTCGTTTTACCAGCAGTGACCTTGATGTGAAGTGGTGTTTTTGTTGTGTTTGTGCCTTTCCGGCACACGTAGGTATGTAAATTCCATAACAGTCCTTTTTTATTACATTTTTTTTCTAGTATCATCGTGTAGTCTCCCAGGTTAGTTTTTTTTATTATTCTACAACTTCACACATAGCTTCTTTGTTTTATAATGTAGTGCTATGTTTTGCTTCTTCTTTAGTGGCCTTCTCGTGAGTACCTTTCTTCAGAGAGTTACTCTATTTGTTACATTTTAACATTTTATTAATTTCACATTCCTCTTTTTTTTAGTGAGGGTTCAAATGTTGGGTCTCACATCCTGTTGGGCATTTTTCATCTCATGCTTGTTTCGTACCTGTGCCTCGTCTCAGTGTTTCAGCAGGTGAATTTGGTGTTTCATCACAGCTGGGAATGTGTGCATTTATCTCCATTCTCCAGCATGCAGCATGAGAATTGTGTTTTTTCATCTCTGCTACCCGTTTCACTCACCACCACTAAGTTACGTTTGAGTCCAGGACAGCTAAGAGCCATCGGCATGCTATATCTTATTTACTTTTTTGTAAATAATTTAATAATTAATGTTTTGCGTAAAGATGCTTTAAAACTTTTAGAAGAAGATTCGTGTCATGATCCTGATAATCGGTTTTATAAAAAGAAATACAATATAATTTTTTTATGTGGAATTATTTTGATATAAAATAAATGCATATATATTTTTTAATGAATTAAAATGTACTTTAACTTCCGTAAGTAAATCTTGTGCGGGGTACCCTTATTTAATTTTATTGTTTGCACATAAATTAAATATTCATTTCATCTATTCGTATAGACCTACATGCCTATTAGGTATCCTATTTCAATCATGTCATACTACTTTGTTTCCATTTGAAAAGAAAACTTTTAAATAATAAATAAATAAATTATTATTTTTATTATTATTATTATTATTATTATTATTATTATTATTATTATTAGTTAACAAACCACAAATTAACAACTTTATTATTTATAACTTTTCCTCTGGAAATTTACAATTTTAAAATAATTTTGTACGCAAAATTTCTATTTCAAGTCACCTTACTTTTTTATTTTTAATTCTTTTGTGCAGTGTGCTAGTAGCCTAATTTTCCTCAAGTGTTTAATTGTTTGTTTATCGTTTCTATTTTGTATATCTTGTTGTACTGTTAGTTTGTTTATTTTGCTACTTTGTTGCTGCTATGCGTGGCTGTTTTAACCAGGAGTTTCGGCGATTCTAAACACTTGGGTGTATATTGTATTGCTTCCACTTCATTAATTAATGTACCCACCGAAGCACATCGACACAGTACTAGGTGGAAATGTTTGCGTAGAACACTACTCTTAATTTCTTAGTAATCTTGACTTGTATAGTGTATTGTAACATCATAGACTCTTAACATAGGTACGTCACCAGGATACATTACTATATTTACTAATTAGTTTATATTTTTCTAACATTTTATTTTTTCACTTCACATTTCTTTAGTTAAAATTCTTGCAATCTTTTTCAAAGCAAGCCAACATTTTCATACTATGATACGAAACACAATTTCTGTGAGGACATAACATAAAAATCAAAATTAATTCTGTACTGTAGATAAATATACGCACTCTCTAAACATGTGGAAATAAAAAAAAAAAGCTCTCACTATATACATTGAAACTTCACATTAACTGACACCTCTGGTGAATAAAAAAATGTCCGCTGTTAAGAGTTGTCCGTTATTAGGAAATGCATTACAATTAGATAAAATTAAATTCAAATCTTTAAACACACAAAAAATGGTACAAAATTCTCTTAACTAGTAACAAGTAAGTGCTGAGTAACGTTAGGTGCAACATTAATAAATTCGCAGCAACATGGAATTTATCGAGTAAGATGTGCCAACGTGATAAAGCTCGGCCTGCAACAAAACAGCTCGCCCGACACACGTGTGATACTCACTGTCTCTTTCTTCTTCGTATTTCCTCGACAACTGTAGACAAGAATCTATGTTTATCTCGCATGTAGCGGAAGTTTCAATAGGGTGCATGCACAGTATTATTTGTTTACTATTAAAGCGCAAAACCAAGAGTGTTAAAAAAAAATGGGTGATCTGTAAATACGTCAGTCCAAGACAGTAAAACTCTTTCAAAAAATGGTTGTGAAACTAACTGCTCTGCTCCGACATGGAGGACACAGAGAGGACATCGCCACACGGGCGGTAGACCCGCGCCCTCACAGCAGCAGCGAGCAGCCGGCACATTCAGGTGTTTGGGTTACTGGACCCACATGGTATGTAATACGACACCACACCTCTCTGGCCTCACCAAGAGCACGTCAAATTTTAGTGCTTGTTTGTTTCATTGCATCCGTAAGATCTTTTCAATACACAATAGTACAAAGATATTGGACAAGTCATGACCATATTACACAATAAATAGAAAACTTAGACATTTACAATGATTACACTTGTTTATACAGGCTATCTCACTTGATATATGAATTCATTCTAATCTTTGTCAGCTCCTTTGTACACCAGCTCTATAAATTCTTTGTTTTGGAAATCTGAAACTGAAACCTGGAAAGAGAAGTAGAAGAAAAAAGGAGAGTTGTGCAGTGTGTGACAATATGTGGTGTTTCTAATGTTTATGATTATAACAGCTTGTATGGCGGGCTTTATAAATGCCTGGTAGGTAAGCTGCAACGGTAGCTGGTACCGTGCAATGTGGCCTTAATATGAGCCAATATGTGATCGTGGAGGTCTTATTTCTTATAAATAAAAAATGACAAATATCCACTCAAATACTCATCTACTGAGTAAAAATCATTAGGGATTAAGAACTCTTTAAGGAGTTATTTGAATATTTTAGTGTTAGATAAACATTAATCTTGCAGGTGCCTGGGGAGTTTTCTGATGTTAAAATCTTCAAGCAAAGGTTAAAATTGTTATTGTCCAAACACACATTATTTTTATTTATTTTTATTTTATTTATTTTCACATAATTGTTACTACAGGAATCACAATCTTTCAGTTTGGTTTATTGATCCTCTGGAGCAAAGCTCAAGAGTGAGGACCCTTTACAGCAAGTTTAACATGACGGGGCGAGGAGAGTACAGACAGGCAGAATTAATGCAAGTCAGTAAGAAAACTAGCATACAGACAAGATCAATACAGAGGATTCACAAGAAGAGAAGCTGAAATAACAAAAAGTAAATAAATAAATAAATAAAATAAATAAATAAAATAACAAAAGAGGAGGGGAACCCTCTCCTAACTTCAGTAAATTTGTAAAATACTAACGACTTTAAAAATGTATACAGTTTGCTTACTACACAGCTACACAAAAAAAATTTGATCACTACTGTAAACTGATTAGCAAACATATGCTTAGAAGACATATGATGTCTGAAATTCAGACATGAAACAATTAAACTGCATAGATAAGCAACAGTAATTAGATGCTAATATGTTACTGATTTGCAGCAAATCAAAATGAACAGTGACATCCCAACTAATTGAGCATGGCTAGAACCAAAACAAAACAGAACTAATTATATAAGACACTATGTTGCTTACAAGATAAATACGAGAAACAGAAGTTGTTGAAAATATTCAATACTACAAGAAACCACAAAGTCCAACAAAGATACCGTGACATATGTAGCAAAACACAAATGGCCCATAGGCGGCACGATTGTGTACAGCCAACTGTGCCACAAGCAACCCATCAGTGGTTTACTGCCGTTATGCTCCCGGCACAATCAGTGGGCCACAAGCTGCAGAAGCAGCCCACAGGCTTGTATATAGAATATGAATAATTAAAATTATAGTTAACTAGTTTGAAGATTATGCCTATAACAAATTTGTTTGTAATGTACATACAAAATACTCGGTACACCAGATGTAGGTAGTTAAAACACTAATACGGTACAATGGCAATGTTCATTTATTAAGGCTACTCTCAGATCACTAAAATACAATACAAATCGTTAACCAACCACACTGATACTACAGAGTTGACCGCAAAATCTAGGCTAATTCATTAGTTAAGCTCGTACTATGACAATATTCATTTATTAATTCTATGGCTAGATAATTAAAATGCAGTACAAATTTTTAACCTTCAAAACAGTAATACAGCAAAGGAGACAGCAGAAAACTAGACTAATTATCAGTCAAACATCTACACAAAAATACTCTGACATTGTGATGTAAGAAATATCTCAGAACTAACTGCATACGGTACGACAAAACTACATAAAGCCATTTGATTAGAGATCACAACAGATTTACTGCAGATAAAAAAATTTGTAGACGTTTATTAGACAAATACAAAGTTTTAATAGGCAAATAGTGATCCACTGGTAATCAGTTTGGATAATAATTCTTTCTTTAATATATTTTGAAAAGGTTTTTAGGTTATACTGTTTTTTTTTTTTTTTTTTAGTTCTGGTGGTAGTGAGTTATATTGTTGATGTCCTTGAAAATGTGTATGTTTTCTTCTATATTCAGAATTTATGGTACATAAAACTTTATCCTCAGCATGTCTGTTTTATATTTGTGTTTAGCAGAGTTGTTGTTTGATTTGTCAGTTCTAGTGTGGATGTATATTAGGAGATTGTATAGATAAATATATTTTACAGAAATTTCTGTAGAGGATTTTTACAGTGAAAAATTGTAGTTTTATTATACTACCTAGTGAAATTCTTCTGATTACATAGTTTAAATATATCTGAATTGTATTTTTACCAGTGATACTGTCTAAGATATGACTGGAACATGGTGAGTTACTGTAGCCATGAAATTTTCAACAACTTGTGTACATGTAATTGGCATTTATGTATTGATGTCATTTATCTGTAAATTAACTTCACTATACTGTGTTTAGCATCAGTATATAATATAATGTATTTTTTGTAATTATCATTGTTTGTACTATGGATTTCAATATTTGCCAGTAACTAGGTGTCCAGTGTGAATTTGATTTTGTGTACTGCTATGTCAGATGAGTCCTTAAATTTGCTGCATATAATTTGTATCGACGTGATCCGCATAGCGCAGGGTTCTAGACCCATTGTCGACTCCTCTATGACATCACCACAGACACCAAAGTAACTTCTCAGTTGTTTGCAGGGGCCACGTGCCAAGGAGTGAACGGAATAAGAATCAGAAAGTGACATTTTTTATTAGTGCAATTTTAGTACCAACGACCATTGGTAGTTCGACGATCCCCTTCTTAACAAGGGAGTAATTAACCCCAAACCAAACCACGTGGTCGCACGTTTTTACAACTACCGAGCATGCGAGTGACCTTAAAATTCATGCAAGAATGCAAAAATTTTCTCAACTCAGGAAAAAGTGATGTGTAAGCGAATCTAGCACCCAAAAATATTAAAGAATGTTATATAACCATGCGTGTGTTGTCCTAGGTCAAGGGCGTGGCCAGTGCCAACATGATAGAACCATACGGACCTCACGGAAGACAATAACACACCAAACTATACTTTTAGAAGTATATATGTTAGTTCTAGCACTTATTAGTACCTACTGTTGCATTGTATATGTACATTCGCCAATATTAATCTATGTCAAACACATAGGTTATCCAAAAACTCTGGCAACTCCTAAACATGACTAAAGCCAAACACAAAACTCAAAACATTACAGAACCATCACCCCACATTAAAGAGTGTGAGAGAAGAAAGTTATGAAATTATCTCTCTGTGCATTGTGTTTTCAATAGTAAAAAAATTTACCTCACCGGACTTGGTGCGAAAGAGAGGCTCCGACATCCCGCCCGCTGCCATGTTCGGGAGTCTGAGCTCAGTGGGCATAGGGTGTGCACGTACGTCGAATCATGGGGGAGCTTCGACATTTGCATCAACCACTGTCATGACAACAGTTAAATTTTCTTGGAACTGGTTTCGTACCATCGCTCTCCCCATGATTGCCGCCCATCCCGATTGACTTACAGCCCCCGGGACTTAATTCACCACATAAGTTTTTAAGTGGCTTCGGCCTGCTTTACAGTACACATCAGCCACTGAATGGCTTTTGGGTCAGGCCCACTTCAGCGCCATACAAGCCTTGATGTATAGTGCTCATTTTCATGTTTCACTGTTACGTCAACACGTGTACAACTTAGTGTCTGTGTTTTTTTCTCTTTCAGTAATTAAGTGATTATTTGTTTTTGGTACGAGGTGTGGAGGGTGCCTCAACACCCTCCCCAATATAACACACATGTAGGTATCGCATCGGCCTTTGTGTGAGGAGGCAGCCACGTGGTTGTCGACCCAACCCTGAGAGTACGGAGTCCCATGTCCGCATGGACTAGTTTTGGCATCGAACGATGGACTGGCGCCCTATCACGGCAATCATTACTTTAATTTCAACCATGTGTGAAGGATTATACCCAGCTAGTGTGTTCCGACACGCCTCCTCCTCCACACAACCGTATCGGCCACATCAGTAATTTATGGGTAGTCTATGTATTGATCTATTGTCTAAATTTTCGAGTACCATATCCTATGAACAATGCTATATTTGGAATACAGTAGAAGGTATTTTAATAAAAATATGTTGTAAGGCGACTTGAATGCATGTTCATGGAAAATACTGTTACAAGTTTGAGCAAAATCTTTATAAGTGGGCAATTCTCTGAACTCTTCGGGATAGAGGACTTATAATTAGAAATAAAAGAGTTGATTTAAGTTACTGTTTTACTAGCTCACAAAAACACAAAACAGCAATCAACTATAACTTTCACAACACCCTTAATTATGCACACAAATACTGCTGTGCCAGAGAGCGTTAATTAACTTTGACAATTTGTTGGCACAGATTATGTATGTGTAACTTGATGGGAATGGGGGTCGTGGTAAAATGTGCATTTAACAATCTACCTGCCACGCCAGCTCATTAGGTGAGAAAAGCACTCGGTAGAGCTTGAGACTCTCGGGGTCGTGCGGCCGACGGCCGCGATGTAGAGTATTCGCCCGTTTCTCGTCTATTTCGCAAGGAAAGTCTAGGTGCTTCCCACACCTGTAGCACTTGAGAAAACACTCCTAGGGAATACAAGGGCACCCTGGACGCCCATTTTACTTACATGAGAAAGTTAGCAGATTAAGGCCCTCTCTGTATAATCGTGAAGAGGTATTCAATAAAACAGCGATTTTTCACTCACGTGCTTTATTGAAAGAGTCGTCGTTAATCCATACAGAGGCACAATATAGCGACGGTTGAGCGGACCCGGGCCTAGCCCATCCGGTGGGCTGTGAAGAAAAACAAAAGCTCGTCACAGGATGGCGCATTATTATTACGTCCTAGAAATTAAACCTCTGGGCGCGAGAGTTGCAGGGGCGAGGGTGTCGCCAGGCGCACAAAAACAATGTTCTGGTAAATTACGTAAAACTATTGCAGTGAAATGATTAGAGCAAAGTTGTAGTTGCCCAGCGCGTCACAAGACACGTCGACCACCTCGAGTCGCCGCTCAATGCCAACTGCCAGACGGTTCGCGCGTGAACTTGCTCGGCCACCAATTGCACGGGAACCGTCCCTTGCACACATAATTACACCTTAACAAATATACACAAATCACGAGAAGGCAATTGTAACTTAAGAAATGAATAATTAGAGTCTGAAATACATTGTTTTAATTGGAATTTGGATTTTGTTGAAACTTGAGTCTGCCACATATTTTTGATTAAAGTAGTTATTAGAACACTATAATTGACAGTACAGTTAAAAAGATTGGGAAAGAATTACTTTGCGTTATGCTGATATTAACAAAACACTATAATTACTTAATTACAAATTATAGCATTTCGGCGCTAATACCAGTGTTAGGTTGGCACTGTGGACGAGTCCAGTCTGGCTATGGGGCACAGGGGTGTTTCCGCAATACATCTAAGTTAAGTCTGACTTGTCTTTAGCGTTTGTTATTACGTGAAAACAAGGTTATGCCCTGGCCCTTAACTTAATTTAGATAAAGGGGAAAGTTGCTTCGCCCATGATCGCACCACACGTTAGGCTATTTCACGCTGTTTACTTTACGTCTTGATTGTGGGCGTGTTGGGTGGGCAAACGCTTCACTAACATTCCCAGGAGCTCCTAGCACCCGGCACTATACGGGGGCACCGCCCCACAGCGTGGGGAGGGCGTCTGGACACCTCTGCCCAGGTGGCGGCGTGTGTGAGTGCGCTCTGTTATGGGAACCGGCTACTGGCGCTGGTTTGTGTTCCGTTGGTGGACGGCGTGGTGCACACGATGGGCTAGTAGCACTGACAGAGGTCGTGGCTGTTCCACGTCAAACTCAACATTTGAATCATTGTGTATACTCCACGGTGTATAATATCTATGGTGATTGTGTTCCAAGTTATTTTGTAGTAATTAGTAAGAGAATCAGTATAAATCTTGGTATGCTTGTGAGAAGGTCTACTTTATTGTGCCTATTCTACATTGTACTTATAACTTTAGTGGGTTCTTCACATTTAATGCAAAATAATATTTACCACTTATCAAATAAAGACTACAAATCACAATAAAAATTCAGTCATATATCCAATCAAGAGTCTCTCAAGTAGTGACAGGTTACAACCTTAATAGTCCGCAGTGGTGATGAATCACAGTGTGCTGCGCAGCACCCCGAGTGCACCGCTGTCTTCTCTCCTGAGGCCTTCAGTCGAATCCTGTCGCGCACATCATCTTTGCTCGTCAGCCCGCCGCAGCAGTCTTCTTGTTTCGCCCAACAATGCTCCGAAGGTAGCCGCCTGCCGCGTCACAGTAGACTCTGATATCACCAAGATGTCTTCACCAGTCTTTCTCCACAAGCATAACACCTTCCTCTAGCATGACCAATAGTGAACTCTCCTCGAATTTGTCGATTCAGCGCTTATATACTCGGCAAAATAGTTGGGGACTTCCCACATTTCAGGGGTCTAAAAATATACATTTCATCATCTTTCGGACTTGACTTGAGTCTCGTACGCCGATCCCTATGATGTATCTCACCGGGATTTCCACTATGAGACAGCCTGGCTTTGAGTCAAGGGCCAATCCCCAAGGTGTTTCGACACAGACCGAGGCCAACCCGCGCTTAGAAATACAGCATGCAACAATACGATGTTGGATCATAGTATTTTTGTTGAACAATCAGTCTGGAACAGTTTTTCAAGGAAAAGTATCGCTGGAGTACGTAATTCAGGTATGGAATAATTTATCATTATTAGTACGCATGAATGGATATTTTGCAGTGTTTTAACCTGGTCTATTAACATCTGTCTGTCGGCATCGACAACTGAAATTACCACTTTTGCATATTTCGCAATTTATTTTTAAAAAGATCGCACAAGTAACTACTGTGCATATTTACGACCGCTCGTTAAGCATCCAACGACTGAGTAAATCCAAGAACGTGACTAATGATACACTTCGTCATTTATGGCGTCCGTTCGGAAGTCGGGTCGTGCAACTGGCGATACAAATTTTATTCTAAAGGATGCTAAATGTGGTAAATGCGACAAAAACGTACGGAACGGTATTCTATGTGATAGCTGTGATACATGGTACCACTTTAGTAAGTGCTGCGAAGTGGAAGATCGCCATATTCCAAAAAATGAGTGGCATTGTGCAACGTGTGCAATGGGACCTAGTGACGATCGACGCGTTGCAAATAGTGAAGAAACAAATCGTTGTGAGTACACTAGTATCATACAAACGTTAACCGAAGAAATTGCTTCGTTGAAAGAGATAATCAAAATCCTAACCTACGAACTCTCCACTAGCAGAACATCGAGTCGTGAAAAAACTGCAACCCCATGGACGAAGAAGCCAACAGACCAAACTCATGGACCATCACCTCAAAAATCTCCATCAAATGGTATTCCTCTAACAAATCGGTTTTCCATCCTGGCTTCGCAAAATTTTCCACATCACACACTCTCAGCTGAAGACTGTAAACGTAAGAAGTCACACCCTAGAAGTCTAGAAAACACACCAAGGAAATATATTGCTCAACACGGGAAAGAAAAACCAAAACAAAGGAATGTGAGCCAAGATCAAAACACCACCAGGAAGATGCAACAAAAAAGTTAGGTAACTTCAGTGCCGGCAGTCGCACCCACTATTTCAAAACAGAATCATAAGAAGAATGTGTTGATTTTAGGTGACAGTCACGCTCGGGGTATTGCCAAACAGGTTACATCCATCAACTCATATGTCAGTGTAGTTGGAATCACCAAATCAGGAGCACCTCAACACGAAGTGTTACGCTATTTCCAGGAAGATGCTTCACGTGAAACAAATAACGAGACAGTTGTGCTGATAGGCGGGTCAAACGATGTCGCACGAAATGATGGTGACAACGCAGTCCAGTGTCTGAGTGATAACCTGAAAAAAACTGGCGAAAAAAAGTGTTATAGTAGTAAGTATTCCTCACAGGCACGACCTGTCGATCACATCTTGTGTGAATTTAGCAGTTCATGAAACAAACTGTAAGTATAAGCAGCTATGTGCACAATTTCCTAATGTAACGTATGTAGATGTTCAGTCTGTAGACAGAGGCATGCACACGACACACGGCATGCATCTGAATGTAAAAGGTAAAATGTATATTGCATCAAAAATCTGCAGTGCCATCAATGAAACAAATGTATACCCAGTAAAACAAACTTTTTTGGACAAATGTCTAGCCTCAAAATGTCCCCAAGACAACATTGCTACGAAGGATGTGGAAAATACTCCAACTGAGCCAGCTAGGAAACCGATGCAAAACAACATAGCAGGGGCAGAAACGGGCAGTACTATCAAAGTTTTGAAAGACAGAAAATGTACCTTCTTAGATAAATGGGTAATTCGATCTAAATGTTCTTTAGAGAGTAATAATTTTTTAGCGTAAGGTGTAACTTGAACCGTAATATTAGCCTACATGACAACCCAAATGAAACCGTTGAGGCTACTAATCCAATTAACACCCAAAATACATCATCATGCCCATATCAGAAAC
>PNEQ01082815.1:0-12392 GCA_003012365.1 Medauroidea extradentata | reverse complement strand
CGAAACACATAAAATATGCGCGACATACATGCCAGTACTGCCAGAAGGACTACGTCCTACTAGAAGGACAACTGCATATATAGAATACCAATTTATTGCGTCCTGCTAGCAGGACTTTCATCTAATAGTAACTATGTACAAAAGTCCTTCCGGAAGAGCTTCCGGCAGGACGCTGACGTGTACAATCTATCATTAAAGTCCAGTAGGCTCCTTGTAACGTTCGAAGAATCAAAAAACACCTGGTGTATTATATAGCCACGTCGTGTTGTGACAGAAACATGTATATCGCTCTATATACATCTTGACACTCCGAGCGAAACAAAAGAGAAACGGCGTGATAAGGATCCACGTGTCCCAACTGTCTTAATGTAGCCAGAAATTCATATCTTCTCGTTAGCTGTTGACATTGGAATAACAGATGATTAATATCTTGAGTCCCTTCTCCACACTCACAGTTTATATCGCTGCAGACTTTAATACGGTATAAATAGGCCTTGTAACGTCCATGATTAAACCGTGGACGAGAAAGCATAGTGTAAAAATGCCTAGATCCTTTATGTTGGTAGAACCATGGTTGTTCTGGAATATTTGGTTGAACACATTTGTACCACGAGTCCGTTTGTAGGTTAGTCCACTGTCTTTTCCATATGTCTTCACAATTGCTCTTGCTTTATTTTTTAAACCTGCTAAATCCAAGCAGCTAATGGCAATATTACTGTGTCCGGCCATTTTCGCGAGCCCGTCAACAACGTCATTGTCTTTTATCCCAGTATGGCTAGGTATCCATATAAACTTAACCCGTATGCCTTTTTGGTCCAGTCGAAAAAGCTCAGACTTAATCTTCAATACTGAATCATCCATAGTGTTCCTACTTTGCAAATTTTCTATAGCGGATAAAACACTCAAGGAATCTGAGTAAATACATACTTCATGTGAATTGGCAGTTTGACAATACTGTATAGCTACTGATTCTGCGTAAAAAATCGAGGAATTTGCCAGAAGATTGTATAATCCTGTTTTCTGTGCACTAGGCACGAAGAATGCACAGCTTGTGGTCGTGTCTGTTTTAGAGCCATCTGTAAACTCGACACATGTTCAAGTAAGAAGAAGGAAGCCAGCTGTGCAGCTACCTATGTCAGCTGTGACGTCAGTTATATCGTCATTGGGTTTTGGAAGTCACATGGGCCGTCTCTCGCCGAGAACTTTCTGAATTTATGTTTTTATGCGGTTAGCAGAACTATTTATTGTAGATAGCGCTACCGTAGTGTAGAGGGCGTTCGTTACGCTAATATTACGTAATGTTAAATATTATTGGATGGTGATATTTAGGAGAAGGAGTTAATTTTCTCCAATAAATAAGCGTCCCTGTGGTCTGAAACACACTCGGATTTCTGGGACGTCATTATGCTACTCTTTCTGTACAAGTTAATTTTACGATATTTGTATTTCAAAACTATTTAAATGTCTTGTATTAGTAATCATTGTAGGATGGACGTATTTTTGAACTCTTGGAAATAGTCTGAGATAGTGAAAGTATGTTTCTAGAACAAACGTATTATTGTTATAGTATTCATGACATCAGAAATTATATGAATAGTGATTGAAATTATTTTGTATGTTTTCATTTGGCTAACCAACGTATTGTATGTAGCTATTTTCTCTTTCATATTACTATTTGTTCGGCAAGGGTGTTAAGGTTATTTTTTTTCTTCTGCAGTAACTTGTTTGCAAGTATTTATTGTAATAAATTATGGGTGATTGAATTTAAAGCATTTACGTCTTTTCTTAGATGCTGCTGATTGTGAGTAATGCTGTCCTCAAAATTATTCCAGTTTTTTCCCTCTCCAAATGCAACAAGGAGATTTTAGTCCTTTTAGGCCTTTTCCTGAGGTAACTGTCGTCGCTATGTGAGGAACTGTGGTGACAGACTTTCACGCGCCATCTTTTGCGGTGTCCTGACTGAAAGGTTTTTTCAGGGGTTTCCTTGGGACACCACCAGGGGCGTTGCAACATCTCAAGCGTTTTTTAACACCCGTCTTCTAAAAGTTAGAATTTAGGTACATCTATAAATCCTAAAGTCATTTTGTATAAATGTGTGATGACAGTAAAAATCATTGTTTGGCAAAACAATTTCTTCTCTTCTTTTTAATTCTTAGTAGTAGAATCTCGAAATATTAAGGAATTACTTTATGAGTGTTACGTATTCATAATTTTAAAGCAAAAATAATCTCTATGTCTCTAAGAATTTGCTAGATATCGAAGAATAATATAACATTTTATGGCGTTACATCTCTTTAGCGTTTGAGTTTCTTACAATCAATTCTTAATGTTTGCCTATGTCCTAAGAGAAAATAAAAAATATTCTCGATTTTAGGTCCAGCGGTTTGGGTTGTGGCTTGATATTTTTGTTAGTAAGTTAAATAGCCATTTAGTAAGTTAAACATCGAGTAAATCCTTTTATGTATAAAAATGTACATGATGTATCTAATTTTTAAGCAACTTTCTGCAGGGTATAAACATTGATTCTATTAAGACACACGTTAACGGAAGCTCTTGCCTTATAACTCTGGCGCGTGTGACGAGAGTTCGCTGTTCTTTAAAACAAATTTTTAAATCTGTTATACAGTAGCACTAGAAAATAAAATATTGTATGAATAACATTTAAATACATTTTTAGAAATAATCATTACTTGTGTCGTTTTTCTTCCAAAATAAAACTTACCAAAAATCTTAGTAAATCTTCCGGTATTGCTAAATGTTTTGAAGTTAATTCTTTATAAGGCTTAAAATGAGCTTTTCTTGCTTACAATGCTCTGTTTCATAAGTTAGACAACTCTCAAATACTTAATTTTTATGCTTGCGAATTAACAATATGTTTGAATTGGTAAAATTCTTTCATATTTGCTCTCTAATTGCTTACTAAGGAAATAATTAATTAGAGATTCAATAGTTCATGGCCATATGGAACTGAAAATGTTATCGCTGATACATGTCTGTAGTGAAAGATTTGTTCACTCCCTGCAAGCGAGAATACACTTATCAATCTCTAATTCGAATGTCACTCTTGAATTTAGGGGGTAGCAAAACAGTAAAAACATAATAGTTTTTAAAATGCTCGTTCATGGTGGTCACAGGCCTGATCATATGAAATTCCCTAACATTTCAGATTTTCTAGTCAAATATTAAAATTACTACTTTACTTAACCACAAGCAAAACTTATATTAACATATCATATGCTCTCTCTACCTGGAATCATTTTTTTTTCAAAGCCTAGCGACAACACAGTATGAATCAGGAATTTGCAAAAGGTTCCAAGTCCAAGCGAGCAAATTGTTGGGAAACAACAAAAGACTTATCATTGTGGATCTGGGAATGAAACAGGTTATCAATAATTAATAATTTGAAAGTATAGTGTGTGTGTGTGTGTGGAATAATATGAATCATAATTCATGTAGATAAGATTTATTTTTTATTTTTTATAAATTAATAAAATTAGTGGACTTGGTGCCTTTTGCAAATCGGTAACGTTCATTATAACAATGGCACATAAACATAACGTCTTTAGTAGACATTAGAGCAATGTTGATATATTCTTGTGAAATACTAATAATACGACACATGAAAACGTATTTTGCTAATACGCCACCATCTGGTACTCTATAACCATAAAGCAATATTATGTATTACACTATCAGAGAAAGCGTAATGTCCTTGGTGTAGATCATTGGAACCTTGGTATATGTTAGTGGAAAAAAAAAACTACTGGAAAACATGGAAACAGATTCTACAAAGACAGTAATGCAAGTCATAACAAAATAATGCACTATTGGCACATTCATGGACATGTCTATAAGTTTGCGGCAGGCCACCAATGTAGTATATTGTCGTAGAATATGACCGCTTCATATACCGCGAATGTTTTCAAGTTTTGAATTTTTAATTGGTACGGTTCCATTTCTGTAAGCATTACAGCGGATCTCAACTGTCCTGGGAGCTGAAGATTAAAGGTATGAAGTTGTTCATGAACTTCAAAAAATCCTTTCAAATCAGGTTTGTAAACGAACTGGTAGTAACTGCACTGTTTAAAGTAGAGAATCACAGTGCCCTTGTAAATTCCATATCATTTGTCATTAACAAAAGATACCAAGTCCAGGACTTGGTACCTTTTGCAAGTTCCACATATATTTACTAGTCCGTTTAACGTATTTCTTGTATAGGACATGGTTTCTTTTGTTGCTGACAGCCAAGAGAATGCTTTGGAGAGTCGAAATCTAGTATAAACTGATTTTTCTCAAAAAGTGGACTTGGTACCTTTTGCAAATTCCTGATTCAGTTGTAGAAAACAAATTTCTGTATTGGTGACCAAAATTTCAAAAGCAAAACTAGAGTGGATAATTAACTATATCTGTGTTTTGTTTCATGAAAACAATGTGAAAATAGTGCAATTAAAAGTAGTTGAATAATTTCTATGTCACTATGAAAAATTCCCTATCAATTTCAAGATTTTCCTTGGAAATTAAAATTATTTGACAATATCAGGTTTTCCAGGTATAGCAGGTATGTGGCCAACATGTCTCTTAAAGTTTCTCTGGGGAAAATATCAGTCACTAAGTTAAGATGATTGACTCGCTTACCGAGTAACGATCCTCTATGCTCAGAACTTGTGCCATTACTATACTCAAGAGAGACACAGCCACCACAACAGTCCCGATGACAGACATAGTTGAATATCTCCTGAAACATAACACAGGCATTCACAATACTCTTTGTTGCTCCAACATATTACATTACCATTCAACATGCCATGAGAAGAAAACCATTTAGAACCATCGCCTGAGGTTAAAAATGTGATCATCAGCGTTTAAAAATTTGTGGGTAAAAAAAATCTACAGCTACTGTGTCTAATAAAGTCTGCTTGTCATAGATTTAGAAATTTATGTACTAATTTAAAGCAAGTCAGCTAGATTTCTCTGCTTCACATTTGTGGACAGAAAACACTCCTATAAACAATCTCTTACGAAACGTAGGTTATTGAAGTATAGGCCTAATACTTTGTTCGGTCTAAAGAGCACTAGTTGAAATTATCCTGTATAAATGGCAAGGAACATTAAGAACTTATTCTTTTGGCATAGCTACAAAGCAAACAATAAATTAAAAATCTACAGTGCATTATTTATCCTTAGTGATGACATTGGTTTCAATGTTGTTGTTTATGTTTTAGTTATTAAAACTGACATATCCCTAAATGTACAACATATTTGCAGTAACTGTGCCTAGCATAAAATCAGCGTAAGGCTACACTGCAAATAATTATCGTACACTTTACAGTAAAGCTGTTTGTAAAATATTTGTTGAAGTGTTATTACGAAAAGTCACTATAAGTACATTTTAATTTATTTACTGCACATTTGAACTTAAAGTACAAAATTGAATCATACATCTTCGTGGTAAAATCCTTATAAATTCGTTGTACGTTTATGTTAAAAAAAAGTTGCTTCACACATAGCATGTAAGTATTTCAAATAATTCACTTCATTTATACAACTTAGAACTTTTCAAATTATGCTGGTAAATAGTTGCCAGAACAGTGCCTTGTTACATACAGCAAATAAAGTAATATGGCAATATTTTTCGTTTAACCTTTTTTGCGACGATAGATGCTTTTCCCCTTGGGGAATTAACGGATTGGTATCACAAATACATATATTTAGATATATTGCCTTGATTATACACTTTAAGGAGGATGGAGCGCAAAAGCAGTGTTTTTTTTACAATTTTCGACACAACTTTTTCCTCTCGCTTATTATAGAAAATTAAGGCTCGACAATCCGTAGATTACACTTTGTACACCTTCTTACTTTATTACATAGTCACAGACTTTCATATTTTTGGAGCACTGATGACAGATGGGAAAAATGTCTATTTTTCCTATCTGCCATCGCCACTCCAAAAATGAGACAGTCTGTGACTAAGTAGTAATGTAATAAGTTGTACAAAAGTATCATTTCCGCATTGTCCAACCTTCAATTTCGACAATTAGTGAGGGAAAAAAGCTGTGCCGAAAATTGTGAAAATCTCACTGCTTTGGCCCACCATCATCATTAAGGGCGTGTTCTACCGCAATTTTCATCACCGTGTCTTTATTTTTATATTGTACCAGTTATGTTTTTCTTGTTTTAGACACAAAATGTGACTAAATGATTCTGTTATAAAATTTTTTAACTCATTTAGTTTTTGCGTAATGGCTCGTTGAAGCCAAAATTTGCACTTCCCATTATAAGTACGACACTAAAACCAACTCACTTACCAAACTGACAGAAATTAACAAGAATAGCTGTGTTGTAGGCTACACGTTTAGGTACGTTAAAATACAAAACAAAAAATTTTATGTAATTAAAAAAATATTATTAATTTTACTTTACATTTTTATTTTAATTCTCAGCATTTTAATTTAAAAACAAAAAATAATAATTCTTTCTTTTTATGTATGTTTTATTAACTGTGAATTTTCTCAGTTTGGTATGTCAGTATTTCAGTGGTTGTCCACAGGTTCGGATTGTTTAATTTGCTTCATCGGGAAACTGCCAAAATCTACAGATTGCATCAGCGAAATAAACTCACTGATTTAATAAGGTATTTTCACAAATAGAAGGAGTAACGAACTTTTACCTAGATCTACAAAAAATGCGTATCTTTACTTTATGTGTAATTCTGTTTTTTTCTTAACCTATGGCATAATCTCAAGAAAAGCATGTACCGAAGTTATAAAACTAAACATACCGGCGGTACTCGAACCCAAAAACCTTAGTACACTAGTCTATATATTTAACAATTTGCCCAACGTAAACATTTCCTAAAAACAGATACGATTTGTGTACTTGTTATTATTGTTTACCATAAAATTGTGTTTCTTCTGTAAATCGTTTTATTAGTAGTTGTATTCCTATCATGAAGTTTGTAACTTTCAAATCTTAATAACTTCATAGTGAGCAACATAGCGGTACTGAACATTACTAAAACTTAATTCTCCACAACAGCAAAACATATTGGACAATTGTAAATATTACTACGTATTTAAGTTTAATTTATCAAAGTAAATATTTCACTTTAAATAACGAGCAAACAAAAATTAGTAGCATGTTTGGTGTGGAATTTGTGGTACGATATTTGTAAGGTGTATATTTAGACCATGTGAAATTGTTGGTACGATATTTTAGTTACAGATGTGAACTTTTGTTTTAAAATATCAGATTTTAGATTTTTGAGTGAAAATTAGTAGTATATATTTACGTACTATATCTGACATCCCAATATGCTGTTTATTTACTATTTTACCAGTCAACATGACAAAACTACAGATTCAACAGTGTAAAACATTGCACATTAATGGAACTTTGAAAATTCCACCGGTTATAATTAAGACAGTCGACTAGAACAATAGTATGAATCATTTGGCCCATCGCTGTGAATTAAAGGCCAGCATTTCAATATTTGAACTATTCTCATGGTTTATAGACAAGCATAGTAGAACAAATTATTGGTTAATTCATGTGACAGCACAACACAATTTAATGTTCCCTTTGTATATAGAACAGACAGCATAGCGCTATAGCTCTCCTTACGTGAACCTTTACACTGTATTATCAGCCGCCACTGTAACACTTCTTACTTAATTCACTCCCCTAAATCATAAGGTCAGTACTACAAAATTGCTCACTTGAACTATTACCGTGGTTTTACGACAACACTAGTCCCATAGTATTGCTTACAACACTTCTCCAGTGAAGTATTTTTACACTAAATGCAAACATGCTGACATTCCTGTATTATCCCATGTCCTCTCCCTGGCTGCTATGTTAGTTAGTGAGTATATAGTTTACCTTTGTCACGGAGACAACAGTTGCTGGTAGCGAGTGTCCGGCAGCAACATCAACTCCTCAATGTTGCCAATATTGCACCAACACAGCCTCCACACTCACTACTGTTATGTAACATACGCCAAGGTTGTCCTGCAAGATCAGGCAACTATGACACCGAGAGCAGATAACTGGTGATCTGACGCAGTTCGCTAGAACTCATTTTCCTTATTGGAATATCCCAGGTTCAAAAGCCGAAGGAATACACGATTATAATGTCGCAATGTCGGAGAGCAAATGGACTTGGGTAAATTTTTTCTATTAAAAAACTTTAAGCTCTTATCTTCCAGTATGAGTCTCTTAATTCCCTAACAACTGTTGTGATTTAAAACAACAAATTTTATGAAGCTCTATGGACTTGAACCAATCAAGTAAACAAGAGTTTATGTTGTTAACATTGCTAAATAAATATCTAAAAACTCGTTGTGTTTAAAGGTTTTGTACCAAACTTGATGTCAGTAAACATTCATCCTACTTAAAATTATTGTTATGTCCACAGAATAAATATTAACTGTTGTGTTACAGAGTATTTATGTATTTTTTTAAATGGACAATGATATTTTACAAATCAAGATGCACATCGTATCTCAGGAACTATAACATCGATTTGACGTAATAAAACCTTAACTTTTGATGTAATTCACACAGTAGCAATTTTTGATACATAAATCAGCACTTAATAAATTAATAAATAAACATTTTCTATTTTTTTATTTTAATGAATCACGAATGTAAACATATATGGGCTATGAGACTGATTGAAGATGTTCGTTGTTACTTATCGAAGATAAGCGTATCCTATTTGTCATTTAGTTTCCTCGAATCTGATTCACGTATAGAGGTACAGCTACACGAGTAGCGTTAGACTGAATGAAATAGAGGATTATTCTCTCAAACTGATATGAGTTTAGCAAACTACACCTTATACAAGAAGCTTGCGACAGGTAGTAACTTGGTTTTAAGAAAAAATACCTTACTTTCCATTTATGAGATTTGTAATATTTATTTCATATTATATTGCAGTCAACCAGTTAAGTGAATATCTGGTATTTGTTTGCTGAGAAGTGAACGTTAAAATTATAAGATATTCCTATCCCCCGTATGGAGTTTACGTGTTAAGATATACCACTTACTCTAAATGGAATGGAGTCAATCTACAGACACTGTCCTTACTGCAGTAAGGTCTCCACGTACAGATGTAAGATAATTCACGTCTGCACGAGAGGTTTGGTAGCATGAAGAGGCCTACATGTACAATGCTATGTTGCTCCAAGTGCTGTAAGAAGTTTGGAAGAGGCGGTATATGGATAATTCACATCAGGATCTTGAAAAGTACAACATCTTCTCTAACTGAAACAATCTTATGTTGCCATTATTACCTAAATGTACTACTGCATCTCATCTTTCTGCTGCTTGGCTTGATTAACAATAATTGTTGCCATCTTCTGTGTTTCTATACGTGTCGCCATTGTGTTCTTCCGTCACAGAAGTTAAGAGGTTCATGATTGTTTAAAGTGTAATACAGCTTCCAAAAACATTACTTTTGAGCAAATGATGTACTTCTTAAGCTCGCAGTTTAAAATTACAAAATTCAGAAATCAAGTTATAATTCAGAGATGGCGAAGACAAGACATTTATGATAAAAAAAATACCTTTCTTATATTTATTCCGCAGGAGAAGTAGATGGAATTGAGGATGGATCTGCGACAAATAAAAGGAAAATTGGTGTACATGCTGATGCATAAAGTTTAGAATATAGTGATGATGAAGACGATCCCTTAGTTCTCATGCATATCACCTGTGAACGGACAGTAACAAGTGATGTGAAGACGATGAAAACGATCTAACTTAGCTAACTATGTACATATAGCACAGATGATATGACGAACAGACACAACCTATGGATTTTTCGTTGAAGACGCGGGAATTGTTTCCATGTACAGTTGGGCAGTGGCGTAGCTAGGATTTATGAATTTGGGGGGCAGGGGTTGACCTGGGAATATCATTAAGGTACACCAAACACGTGCAGGGGGCCCTCCCCCGGAAAAATTTGGATTTCAAGATGCAAAATATGGCCATTTTAGCAGTTTTTGTAACTTGAAATTCAATATAATTCTCGCTCAAAAATATATATATATGCGTGTGTGTATGAACTTTATTTGAGTGAAGAAGTTAATAAAGATATATTTTTCAAACACTGTGCCTTGCCCTCTCAAAATGTAAAAAAAAAAAAAAAAAAAATAATTTTTTTCTCAATATATTGTGCACATTGTCCACTACCGTAGCTGACAATCAATGACAAAGGCTGAAAATTTACACAATTATTTTCAAT
The DNA here is from genome assembly GCA_003012365.1 of Medauroidea extradentata. Lineage (NCBI taxonomy): Eukaryota > Metazoa > Arthropoda > Insecta > Phasmatodea > Phasmatidae > Medauroidea > Medauroidea extradentata. The sequence continues at coordinate 2,143 of PNEQ01082815.1, read as the reverse complement.
TATTTTCAACACATAATAGTACCAATCATAATTAAACATTAGAAATAACTTATATCAAAATAATTGTGCTAGTAGAAATGTAGCACAAATAAATAATCATACAATATATTATACAAAATGAAATAAACAATTAATGACTGAAAAAAATGCTTGACCATATAAAATAAACTAATAAATAACCATAAAACACAATTTAAACAATACTAAACGTGATCTTTGAAAGAACTGTGCAATGGGAGTTCATGACTGGATTTATTTACTTGGACATACTCCGTTGTTAACCAAAGTGACACTTAAATAATTAAAATGTGAAATATGCTGTTTTCAGGTTTTACAAAACATACCAACTTGCTTAAATCTAAAGGGTGACGAATAAGAACAAAGCACAGTGTTTCTATGATTTCTAAAATTCACATAAAATTACAATTTTCTAAAAGTAAACATTGGTAAACAATAACTGTATTAGAAAACTAAATATGCACATTTAAATAAGTATAATTGTACTCTTTAAGGTTTCTGTTATTTCAGTCGCCACAAAATAGTTTTGCTTTTGCAAATAATTAAACTACGAGGGTTCAGTTTGAAATTCATACGCCTGTTAGACTGTGCTAAAATATTTCATATTTTGTCTGATGATACTTGAATTTCCCTGTGAACATTAAAAAGTGCCAAGCCATTTAGTCTTTCATCTCATGTTGTGTTCCGAAGATAGCTTTTTGTGCGTCGTAGTGTAGAGAATAACCGCTCACTGGTGCTTGTTCAAATAGGCAATGTAGCTAGTATCTTCAAGATATGATTTATTGTTGGAAAAATGGCTTGATTACATTCCAAATAGTAATCAGTTGCATTTTTAGGCTCATCTAAAAGCTGCGCTATTGGACGGTAGTTGCTGTTGTAGACGAACTGCTCTGCAAGTCCTTGTCAAAAATTTTAAGTCAACTTTTTCTTGCTGCTCAGATGTTGATCTGTTGGAAAATTTGATTTTCCATCTGGTAATAAACATGCAAAGTTGCTCAGTATTTCTTTGTGTGTTAAAATCCGCTGGTTCATTTCGTTGCAGATGAAGTCCAAAAAGGGGAGAAAAACCCTAATTCTAAAATATTCTTCAGCCGATTTTACTTCAACATTGCATTCGTGTGTTTGGCGACCAGTTATGCAAGGTATAGCCCAGTCAAATTAGACCAAAATCATGTGATCGAGAGAAAAAAATCCCGGAGTTTTGAAATTTGGTACAGTTATGCATGAATACCTACTCTACAACATACTAAAAGTCCCCGAGGGTAGGATGTGAGCCGGGGTCAGGGGGCCCAATGAAAGGTCATTTTTCAAAGTTTTTTGGAAAAAGATCCGAAACCACTGTTCCTAGAAAAAAAATGCTTCTGATTCAAAATTATAGAAGACAAAATTTCTTACAAAAAACAAGACATTAATGAATTACATATACATACAAGTATTTTCAAAATCACAACTTTGCTTAAAATATAAATTACACCTAGTTCCAAATGTATAGTTCTTCGGTAGCTGGTTCTGCACAGTCATATGATATGAATGTAATTTGGGATGGACAAAGTCATTCGAAGTCAATGCGACATCCGAAGTGTTATCTGGAGAATACAAAGCCATCCACTGTTCCTTCCGCTATTTCTTGCTTACTTTTCCTCTTCCTCCTCTGTTTTTCCCTTATCTCTACCACCCTCCCTCCCAACCATTACTACATCTTGAAACATACACTTGTGCACGCTGGCATATGCATTGTATACTTTCACGGTTAGCCTCACGTCTCGGTTTACAATTTATTTTAACCTCCAGTACATAAACATCTGCTCACCCATCCCCCTTTGCGATAACTGTTATCGCCACTCGCTCCAATCTTCTTACCGAGTAATATGTCAGTTCCCTTTAGTTACGCGTCGGGAGATGTCTCGTTCGTGTCGTGTCTGATGTTTTTTTTCGTTGTAGTGTCTATATGCAGTGCAGTTATTTTACTAATAGAAATATATGAAGTTTTATAGTGGTATAGGTTATTCGCAATGCCTGAAACATGTACAATTTGTGATGGCATTATTGAGAATGATAGACGTGTGGTTCGAGAAAAAGGTGTACAGGGTTTACTTAAAGCGAGCCTTGCAAGAAAAGATGGTAA
>PNEQ01082814.1:0-12392 GCA_003012365.1 Medauroidea extradentata | reverse complement strand
GAATCAGAGATGTTAGAACTGGTATACTATAGAAACACGTGCTTTAGAACAGTCGTATAATAGAAACACACATCTAAGAACTGTCATACTTTAGAAACACATAATATAGAACTGGCATTGCTTAGAACATTCTGTCTTCTGTGTTTCTGTGGTATGTGTTTCTATCGTGTGTGTTTCTAACATCAGACAGCACCCCTGCCTGAAGACGGAAACACATCAGTTCCGTAAGCGTCGCCTCTGTTGCCGTCGAAGAGAGCCTTCTATTATCGTCTGTGTTATGTTCCTTGTGTTCATTTGTGCTGTCCTAGTTGTCTTTGTTCAACATTGTCGCCATTTTCATGCACCTTCTTTTTTTGTTTGTGTTTTGAATTCATGTTTCAGTTGTTCTGTTTTCGCTGGCTCGTATTCCTGTTTCAGAATTACTTGTAAGTTTGTTGACGACAGCTATATCTGGCATTCTTGGTTTGGTACTTCGTTTTATTTTGTTGCACACTTTCTGGTGCTTAGTAATTCATGGAAAAGTTGTTTTCTGCGACTCAGTAGCACTCGCCAGCAATGACTCATCCAACAAAACACTTCAGTTTGTCAGCAGAGAAAGGACGTGTGCCGGGCCCAGACATTTCTGCCGTCGGTCCTGGCCCGAGCAGTGGCGGTTAGGAAAATTTCCCCATGATGTTTCGTGCTCGCCAACTCAGGTTAATTGCAGTTATTCCCCGTTACTCACGACGTACCTTCAGCACGCAGAGGATTTATTGATCGCACTTAAGAGTTTCTACGAACTGCTGTACTTTATCAAGCAAAGCCCAGTTCATGAATATCGGGTTTGATTCACTTGTTTTTCATAGAGATATGTCATCAATGAACACGTCTTGTACTGGGGGTGTATGACAAACGTTATTATTATTGTCGACTTACGTCAATGAGAGTGATTCAATGTTTGAGATCGTCCTGAAGGCTTTGGAGCATGAATAAATTTGAAGCTTAATTTCAAATATGTGGTAATCATACGCAATTTAGGACAATGAAAAAAATTACAATATTTTCATTCAAACATTTGCTTGACTTGGACGCTGCACTTGAGCCTGCTTTCTGATGACCTCGCTTTTCGTGGTAAGTTCATTCGAGAATGATCAAGGGCTGCGGCAATATTATAAACGAAGGTTAAGTTAATGAAACACTGCGCTAGTCTCAACACTTCCTTAGAATTATTCCATGCTGGACAGTGGTGTACTGTAGTATGTAAACCGTTCTTACAATGAAGGTGGCTTGAGAATCTGAAACAATTCTTTTTAAAAAATAGCTTGCAACGTTATATGCCAATAAAATGGTTCGTTTTGTGTTTTCGACAGTTCTCAATTTCCCCTCCCAATAGCTCTTTTAACCTGGCATTTATATTTTCTAATATATATATATATATATATATATATATATATATATATATATATATATAGGTTGAGTATCTCTTCGTTGTGGCATAGCAAGCCAACTTCATAGAATATACTAGGGCAAATTAATTTTAAATACTCACTTTATTTTATAAACACGTTCGTGTAGTCTTACCGACTCCATCATCCTCATGCATCAGTATCGTTTATGTCTTATTTCCTCAAGCCCACCGGGTAACCTTCCGAAAGCGGGTTTTTAAGACACTTTCCACCTGGAAAACCACTCTATACAGCTCTGAGTTGTTTGACGGGTCAACTAACTACGAGGGGCAGAACGTACTTCATAGTAATAAACTACTAAAGTTTAAGGTTGTTCACGTGACAAAAAAATAATTTTATATTTGTACGACATAGTGCTCATCTTATTGCCTAGGCGTTACTTGTTACTTTTACGTCTAACAATTTTTTAGCTATCATAGTCTTCCCATAGCGGCATGTCAAAGTCAAAATTTAAAAGTTACGGTAACATACAAATAGCAAAAACCAACTGACTTACTAGAATTAAATAATTTACACTGAAATTTGATATTCTGGACCATATGCTAAAACATTCAAAAACACATAACGTATCTCTGTATTTTTTAACAAATTGCCATAAACGAAGAAAATTTTTATTTATTTTAATTTTAAAAAATACATAAGAATTGTATAGAGAATTTTTACATCTTTTATCATCCGTACCCCTCGTACCACAGACTTCTTTAGAAGTTACGGTAGTCAGGCTGGCGGTCAGCTTTTTTTTTCTGTCACTTGAATTGCGTTAAGTGTATGAAGAAAGCATTATTCTTAATAACTTGCCCTTTTTAATACGGACTGTTAAAACGTCCACTTTGGCTTGCATAAGAGAAGAGGAACGAGGTCAACATTGACTCGAGCGTTGTCCTCGCACCACACGATCATTGGTCAGTGACTTGCAGCCACGATCATGTCACGTGATTCAAGTCTTTACACCATCAGACAAAATACCGCTTCCCTTCTGAGAACATAACGCTAGTTGACGGTAAAGTGGGCCCTTCTGAAGTCACATATACGTATTACATTCGTCTGTGTAATTGCACAATTTTCTGCTAAAAAAACGCAGTAGCTAAAGACTCTGCCAACCTAGCTACCAGCCACGCAGTCGAAATAAGGTCTACTTCGTTCTGTATACCTTCAGTAAAGTTTGACAACTACTTTTGGGTAATAACAGCTGACATTACGCGATATGTCGCAATGTAAGACAAAATGTACAATATTAATGGTGGAATGGGCATCACAGGTTAATTTTAAAACTATAAACTTCGACTGGAAAAGCATAAAACACAAAAAAAAAAAAAACCTTAAGGTCATGATCCATTATTTTTACTGGTTTGCAATAATTATTTTTTAATCCTTAAAGAAAGCTGATATCGAAAAACTGTTGCAAATTTTTGTTAACTAATTTATTCAGGATAAAATACAAAATTAATCCGGGTAATTATGCAATTAAGTAAATTCTAATTAATAAACTTACTAACCAAATATGTACAATTATGTATTTCGGAAAAATTAGACTGCATATTAAAAAATTTTATGAACAAAACTGTCACACAGTTTTTCGGCATCTGTTCTAGTTTAGGAATAAATAAATAAATTAAAATAAAAAACGTAGTGAAAGCAGCGAAAATTAATGAAGTCATGCGCTTATAACTGCCAAACTTTACTGAAGTTATGTGGAACAGAATATATCAATGTTAAACGAGCTTAATTCTCACTTGATAAATTTTAAATATAACTCTTATAAGAAAAAAAAATTAGGTAATTTTTTAAAAGAAATATACGATAGGGTTTTATAAATTATCCTTACTTTTATTTATTTTTTTATTGAAGCTTAAATCTTAAAAGTCAAATTAACCGAACAACGGGTAACATGTTGGAATCGCATTCGGGAGGACCCGGCCATCTTGATTTCGGTTATCCATGGTTTCCCGAGATCGCTCCAGGCGAATGCTGGGATGATTCCTTAACAAAGGTCATGCCCGACTCCTCTCCCAGCTCGTATCATTGTACCAAGTTGTGTGGCACCGTCTATAATGACCTCGCTGTCGAGACGTATAAATCCCAACTACCTCACCTTAAAGTTACATTTTGGATATAATTTGTTAAAATTAAAACAACGAGGTGTTAAAGAGTAGATGAGGGTACAGTGAGGCATAGCATAACATCCATGCCCGAGTCAGGTTTCTAACCCATGACCTCTCGCACCGTAGACCAACGACTAACCGACTACAATACAGAGACCGGCAATAAAACAGAAACTGCAAAGTTCCTCGTAAGTCCATACTCTGTCAGAATTAAATAATGAACACAGTGTATTGGCTCTGACGTACTCAAAAAGTTAACGTCTGTAGCACCAATGAAGTACATTTTTACTCCATTCTTTACAAGGCGGCACGGTGTTAAAAGTGCTATCTTCATTGTGGACATCTTATAGGTGGAGGCATCGACGCAGCCAATCACATAGAGTGTGGACGAGGAACGACCACGAGGTGCACAGGAGAAAGTGCAGATATATATTTTATTTGCGGGCATAAATTATTAAGTGCACTGGCGACATAAACAGAGAGCCAACTATATTGCAGGTCGTGTATGTACCTCGACGGCGATATATTGACACCAAGAGTAAAACGTCTTGCACGAGTCACAATTTGTCTAGGACGACATTCTGAGAACTAAGAGGGTCGTGGTACATTAGCAAATATTAAAAACATATTTTCTGAAATGTGGGGGGATACAAGTCAATATACAACATACATAAAATAATATCTGCCAACTTCCTAAGCACACGTGATCTAATGCGTTACTAGTTAACTATTATTGTACCAGGCGCATGGCCGATATTCAGCGTGCCACGTTCGTTTCGGTTTTTTTTTTTCACCTACCTCCTTTATTTTTTCTCGCGAAACCGCAAAACGTATTCCCATACGTTTACTACGAAAAAAACACCCAGTTCAAATTACCCTTCTATAATTTTCAAATTGCTGCACGATTATTATAAACATGGTTTTCAGGATCCTCCTTACGGCTAAAAACACTTTGCTGGAACTATAAAAAATACCGCTCGTATTCGCAAAACCCAACACTAGAAGCATTACTACAAACTATCTACAAATAAAACTGTAGCGTTGCCACGTTGCCGCTGAACAGTATTTGGTGCGTGGAAAACAGAGACATTGTTAAACTGCACATGTTTTGTTTTTAGAGTTACCTGCATACAGTTACATGTCCTGACAACACAATTGGTAGTTGCAGCTGCATTCACGAGGCGTGTGTGAGGAATTGAGAAGTTCGCGCACAATTTCACAACGCCGGCTCGTGAACATATGTTTATGTGTTATAAAAATAAGAGAATGAAATAAAAGTTTAATTATATCACTAATTTGACTAATCAGTAATGTAAATACAATTTATACCGTAAATGTGAAGTAAAGAAATTTTGATCAGTTTTTAACATCTAGGCCTTTAGCGCTGGTCAAGAAGTATAGCTTCAATTTTTTTTCTCTTCCTTACTTATTACGTCACATAAAACCATTGTTCACGAGCCGGCGTTTAAAAGTACCCGTGAACTTCTAAAGTCCTCACAAACACCTCACACATGCAGTTGCAAACCAGTTTTCTTGTCAGAACACGTAACGTTATGCAGGCAACCACAATGGCACCATGTGAAGAAGTTTTTTCGGACATACACCATTGAGGACGAATGTTGCCGAATTTCAGAAAAATCCTCAGTAAAAACAGAAGAAGAAAAGCCAGTAAGCTGTAGTCAACAGACATGAAACATACAGATAATTCCTGAAAGGAATTTAGTTATATCCCAGAAGACGACACAAGGACAGAACGGATATAAACAACGCAAAATTAATTCCTAAGTGGAATATAGTCGACTGGAGAAGGACGACACATTAAAACAACAAAATACAGTCTTTTGTTGTTTTTGTGTCTCGTCCTCCAGTCGACTATATTCCACTTAGGAATTAATTTTGCGTTGTTTACATCCGTTCTGTCCTTGTGTCGTCTTCTGGGATATGACTAAATTCCTTTCAGGAATTATCTGTATGTTTCAAGTCTGTTGACTTAATGGCTTTTCTTCTACTCTTTTTTATTGTGGATTTTTCTGCAATTCGGCAACATTCGTCCTGAATGGCGTATGTCCACAAAAACTTTGATATTCATTTCTGTTTTCCGCAGCAAATAGAAGCGAAGTTACTATCGTCGAGTGTGGTAGACTGAACTTTATTGCTCCCCTGTATCCTCGCATAACACGCGGAAAATTACATCTTGTACATAGCCCCCTTAAGACGCCGTAATTGTTTAACTTACATTAATCCTAGTGACATGTCTTACTGGAAATAAATTTGCTCGAAAATATGACATCTGTTTAATAGGATTACGCTTTTTTCGTTTTTCTTTCCCTTGCGTACATTAACTTTTAAACTGGGGCCGCAGTGGTTGAGAGGTCAGACATCCTGACTCCACCATACACTGCTTGCAAGTTGTTTAACAAACTCCCCAGGCACCTGCAAGATGCATGTTTAGCTAACACAAAAATATTCAAAAACACTTTAAAGATTTCTTAATCCTTAATGCTTTTTACACAGTCGATGAGTATTTGAGTGGATCTATGACAGTGTAGATATTTATTTAAGATATTTATTCTGGGTTAAGATTCTGTTTCTTATCTTGTTTTTTTTTTTTTCTTTTGCATGAGGAGACTATGAAGAATACTGACGTGTGCTCATATACGAGCCCGAACCGACAAGAAATGTTGAATTTCGCTCTTTTAGTGTCTAATTTTAAATGTATAACTTATGTCATTTATTCGATTGATTGTATATTGTAAATATGACTTGTCCGATACCTTTGTGCAAAAATGTACACAAAAAAAAAAAAAAAGATTCAAGGATGCAATGAACTAAATCTAAACCAAGGCCTTCCCTGTTCGACTGCAGTTCGGTCCCGGAATTTTCGCCCATGTGGGAAACGTTGCCGCGTTGGAAGGCGGCTTTCCTAGGAGAACTCCCGGCTCCCCCGCCTCTCTCATTCTGTCGCTGCTCCACACTCACCTTGGCTCATCCATTCTTCGGAGGGCGACAGGCTTGGCTCACCAGTCGAGCAGCCGGACCAACCTCCACCCACCCACATACACAATGTGACCTTGCCCGGAGGCGAGATTACGTAGTGGTTCATTCATTCCTACTGACTTTTACATTGCCGATTCTAAGGTCGACTCTTGCTACCTCGCCAATTGCTTCGTGGCCAATAAGCGTAGAGCGCTCAATTTACCCGATAATTGCTCTCCATGACGTAAATATGCACTTTCTTAATATTACCAATAATTAAAATACTTTCACGAGTAAGCAAAGAGATTATTATCGCCGTTTAACGTCGAAATCCTAACGCTTTCCAGAGGGAAAAAACATTATTTTATATCTGTATGAAAAAATGTTAATATTGTAATCATTACTTGGGAGTGCAATGTAATCTTATAAAAAATATTAGCTCAGCCAGTTTCCACATAATGTCATTTCAAAGTCAAAATGTGCATGTTTTTAGTTCATACACCCCTCGAAAACCAATCAACATAATAAAACAAACATATCCACAGTGAAAGTACATGTCACGGGTGGTCTCTGAGCTCCCTAGTGCTGTTATCAGGATGGGAACGCGAAGAGAAACTGATATCCTACTGTCCGGGGCCACCTGCCAGGTTGGTACTAGTAGGGCGGAAAACATTCGGCGCGTTCCGTCATACACTACATAAGTGTAACGTATTTGTGAGTTGCACCAGTTGTGCTCGGGAATACGTACATACCTTTCAGAATATGCCAAAACTATTATAAGATGCTACGTTTTACTTCCGACCGTAAAAATACAAAAGGTTTCGAAAAAAAACTATTCCGTTAACCAAAATTAATGAAAATGTTGTATTACGGCAAACCAAAAATTAAATATATTTATCCTACTACATACTAATAGTTAGACAGTATAAATATGACTAATTGACAAGATCACTACGCCTACAGTATCTGCTTCGACACACTTCATCAAGATATTTCTTTAATTCTACATCAAAGGGCACTGTAAAAAGATGTACAATGTGTGTGTCCGTAACAATACTTTGCTATGGAAAGGGCCTGCAGCACACAATACCACACATAAAATGACAAGTAAAAAAAATTATAACAAGCTTTCTTAAAAAATTGAAAATTGCAAACTAAAAAAATAAAGTGTTTTACATATATATTCTGTGTTCAGAATAACCCTTCGCTTGGTAATTCGTCATGATATAGGCGTACATAAATATAGAAGTATAAAATAAAATATATTTTCAAAATTATATATACATACATACATGTTTAAGATTGAGGCGCTATCCACAGTACACGTTACAAATTTCATCATTTAATTACAAAATAAGCCACAAAACTATAACGCCTCAAACCACCTTTATATAGCCTACCTATAGAAAAAAAATATATGTATAGAAAATATATATGTATATACGGCCCTAGAACTTAGCTATCTACGTACGCATACATTATAATGATGAGTTAACAAGAGAGTGGTTGTTCTGAACCTACAATATACCTACTACATACCGGTACATATATGACAAAAGTAACTTAAATTTATTTTTTACTTTTTAGTCTCAAATCTCTGGAACTTATTTATTGGTTTGTCGGACTACTTTCAACAAGTCACTGCAAATTATATAAGAGAAAAACATAATTTTTCGTTTTAGTTCACGTAACTTTCATAATATAATCATATACGTGTAACGTAACAAATAATATTGTATTCTCACCGAACATACATAAGTATGCCAAATTTAAGCTCAATCAGATACCAACAAAAGGTTGAAAAATTGTTTGCAAATTTTGAAACGGTTAACTTATTTACATACGAACATTGTTAAGTTACATAAAAGCTTGCAATAATGAAAACACATAGTTTAAACTACTTGACACAATTCAATTAGATTTATTTTGTCGACTATACATACATTTATAACGCAGAAGTGAACACATAAAAATGAGTAAATGCAGTGTATTTATTGCGAATAAAAAATTTATTATTTCTTTCGAAAAATAAATAAAATCAACAAATAAAAAAAAAATTTAACAGTGGCAAAATGTTATTTCAAACTCTATAAGAACTAATCTTTTCTTTCGCGTTAACGACGTGTTTTAACATAACATTGTAAAACTAACTTCAAAAATCAAAATCCGTTCAGAAATTAAACGTTACTGTTTTTCACAAGTTTATTATAGCCTAATAGCGTTTTATGGCACAACTTTTGGCCAAATTAACAAATTTTAATACTTTCAAATTTATTGAACCCTTCCGACAGTTTTAAAACCCGGGTTTGTAATTACCTATAACACTGCGAAAAGAAGAGCTAACAAAACGTATGTGACGGATATTTAATGAATCTGAACGTAGAAGGAGAAAGGGGGTCAAGAATATATTCACTGAAAGCAAAAAAAAAAAAAAAAAAAAAAAAAAAAAAAAAAAAAAAAAAAAAAAAAAAAAAAAAAAAAAAAAAAAAAAAAAAAAAAAAAAAAAAAAAAAAAAAAAAAAAAAAAAAAAAAAAAAAAAAAAAAAAAAAAAAAAGGTTCTCCCACTGAAAGGTTTTTGTCTAGCGTTGAATTTGGTAGCACGCACAAATAAATAAATACAAAAAAAAAACGTTCTTGCCAACCAGATTATGTCAGCTACTAACAAACTATTTTCTTAATGCCAATCTAGATGTAAGAAAATGGACTGTTAGGCCTTATTTTTTATTCAGTAATGGTGCGAAATATGTGAACGTTATTCAAACAAAAATTAAACATTCCTCTTGAAGAACAGAACACCGAAATTCTTAAATACATAAGAAGCTGCGGCGGTCGAGTGCTTGCCTTACACCTAGGCGATCAGAGTTCTATCCCTGGTGTTTGACCGGATTTACGTACGCAGGATCGTGTCGAACGATGTCGCAGTTCGGCGGGGTTTTTTTCCCGGGGATATTCCATTTTCCCAACCCTTGCATTCCGGAACTTCTCGATACTCATCTCATTCACTTTCATAGACTCTGAATGTCTTTGATGATAATATCCTTCAGTTCCGCAATAAACTAAGTAACAGTTTATTAAATGCTTTATGTTGACATTCCAGCATCTGTTTTTTTTTTCCTGGAATGGTTAGTGGCTAATGTGGTCGTTATTTGCTGACTTGACGAATCATGACTACATCTCTTTCTCTCACGTCCGTGTACTTTGCTGCTCTTCTGTAGAGGCTCAAGCATTTACTTGTCATTTCTTCATTACAACATTGAATAACAGTTTTTATTATTTCCAGCGCTATGGTATGCATCTCCTTCCAGCGCCTCTGCAGGCTACCACCTTCACCTTACATTTTCGGGTCTACACGGAGGGTCGATGTTTTCCTAACAGCTACTACACGGATGTCGACTCTGTGTCGCCTTCTTATCTCCTCTCCTCCCCCTGCCCCGCTGTCCACGCCCCACCGCGCTGTGAGAAGCCAAGATAACTGCCCACTAAAGTAAAAACGCAATACAACGAATTTTTGCTGTTAAAAAAAAATCTGAAAGAAACAAAAAAATCCAAATTTTAGAAATTATAAAAAAGATTGTTTGAATGAATTTTTATATATCTAAAGCCCTAGTTCGTGGCATGTACTTGCACTGTGAATTACTTCGGTTCATTATCTTAAGAGGTTTTCGAGGGGTGTACGAAGTAAAAAAAAAACTGCAAATTTTGACATTGAAATGCACATTATGGGAAAACTAGCTGAGATATTATTTTATTTAAAGAGGATACTCCACTCCCAAGTAAAGTGTACAAAACTAATACTGGTGCATACAAACATAAAACAATGTTTTTTTTATTCTCTCTGGAACGCCCTCAAGCCGCTGATATGGTTGACATGAGGTGAGTATGTATGAAGCAGCGGTGGAATGAATGGCGGGGGGGGGGGGGCAAACGTGAGATTCCTGAGAAAACTCGCGACGAACGAAGACGCGTGGCACAGTTCCCAAATGGCCGAATAATATTAAGGTGACCGTCTGACCAGGCGGCCGAGCAGTGTACGGAGCTTCAACCGTTACAAGATTCGAAAACTGATAATCCCATATGAGTGATGTCGGCTTACGGATAGAATTTAAAGAACTTTACACGCGTGGACACCCATTTCAAGTTCACCAGTAGCCTACTCATTAAGATTAGAGCATATTTTCTAGCGGCCGAAAATGGCAAACACGAAAATTTTGCGGGTGTTTTTAAGGTATGTAAATCTTGGCATAAAATCTTGTACAAGGTACAAACGTAAACAATACACTTTGTCTTTAATACGATATCATAAAATGATAGGGTCACCACAGAAATTCTCACAGAGACGAGTTGTCGGCGAGAAGACAGCATGCTAGTTCAGTAACATGCGCCTAGAGGCTAGGAGAAGGTGTGAGGCTCGTACTGTCTCGTCCTTACAATTCCTGCACTTCTAGCCTCGAGCGCGTAAAATACGTTCTTCCAGACAACCACCTTAAGGAAAAAGAAAAACTATTGGTAATCATGCCAGCGAGAGACGAAACGTAGGTTCGAAGTTGTACTTAAAGCTGCGGTCCTCAGCTTACTTTATATCTCTTTCTTGACGTTCAAAAGTTGGAGTAATTTTCTAAACTCAAGAAATCACAAAAGGAAGCACTGTAATTTGTATTCATGAATGCACAGGAAAACATTAACGTCAGTAAATTGCTATAACCTTGTCCAATAACTGCTATCTGAGTGTGTGTTTTCCGTGTATCGCGTTGTTGACCATATTCCTACATATTACACGCGCTGGAAGATTTTCCTCCTTTCCCCCTCCCCTTAACACGTGTAACTAAACACATAATCCTCCAATGAAGCTGAGAATACTGTGCAGGAAATATCGTCAAGTACAAGGTAACTGCGCAATATATCAAACACTGCATTACAATATACTAAGCCATGTCTAGGAGACGTCTCACTACGTGTCCTTGACCATGGCAACGCTGAGGAAAACAACTAGTGTTTCCAACAACAAGTTACGTACGTATAAGGTTGCTGCAAAATTGCATGTCAATATTTAAGGGGATCAATCCTCAAAACCTAGTGGAACGAAACGATGATATACGAACATTGGCTGGAAAACACGCCCTTACTGTACTACAGGTCTCATGACATACAGAGCAAGACGTGCGGGCCGTCATGTTACTATGAAATGATAGATTAAACAACGCATACCGTCCAGTTAAATACGACTTGTCTGGCATAGTTGACAATAATAGCTGCAATGGCATTATATAATAGTGCCGGTCGTATATTCACATTACATTTCTTTGTTCCTCTAGATGTGAAATTGAAAGAGAGATTTTAGACAGCGTTTAACATCGAGGTCTTCAGCTCTGGTGAGGGGTGACATGAGGTGAGTATGGAGCAGCGCCGGAATGAAAGGACGGCGGAAGCGGGAGATCCCCGACAAAACACGCCGACCAACGGCATCATCCGGCACGATTGCCACATGCAAAAATCCGGGTACCGACTCATCGACCACCGCGGCCCCCTCCTCTAGATGTGAGACTAGTTCCTCCAAAATACTGACATACAATTTTGCAACATTCCGTACAGCGTATAAAGTGTGGAACAAAAGTGTCATAAAATAATTATGGTATCGCAGTCCAAACACTGTGCATTCTCGCAGAACTCAGCTGGTATTAAGACTTACGGGGACTGGTAGTAAACTTGAAGATAGCTCTCCGTGCCACGTGTTCGAGTAGGCTAAGAGGCGTGGCTAAGGGCCGGGGGCGCGGTTCATCACAGTGACGTGTCTAGAGGAAGTCGCAGTGGTGGGGGTGCGAGCCATCTGCCTTGTCCTTCCCCTATCTCATTGTAAGCCAATCTCCCTGAG